>JAVJIF010019365.1:0-90089 GCA_038442645.1 Agave tequilana | reverse complement strand
ACATGTATCATTTGACACCTGATACCTGACACTTGATATCTGATACCGATACTTGACATGTTATCTGTAACACTTGTCTTAAGCACCTTTTTCCTAACATTTTAATGTTTTAGGGAGGTGATGGGGAGTAAGTATTCATGCTAGATACTATACATTATACAATGTCTATTAGTATGTATACACATATGTATGTATGTATAAGAAATGAATACAACCTCATGCTTGTTGACTTTGTCACCATACCCCTTTCACCATGCTTGTGGGTACTAGTATCTCATGGAGGGGGGAGCATGGAGCCTTACTTATAGGTAAGGTATAGGAGTGAGTGATGGGGTTAGGGAGGGACACTTGTCATGTTAGTATTGAAGAGTTTGAGCTATAAATAAGAGGGGGATGAAGAGAACAATTTCATTTGGCAACACCCTCTATCTCTTCATTCTAACTCCACAAAAACTTCTCTCTCTCTCCCCTTTTGCTGCCAGCAAACAAAAAAAGAAAAACAGCAGCAGCAACAGCAGAAAAACAACAGCAACAGCCCATCATTTCCCCCATTTCTTCTTCATACACTCTCTCTTTTTCCCTCTCATTCCCACAAAACTTCCCTACTTCCTATTATACAAGAAAAAGGCTTCCTTTTCATGTTTTAACTCCTCCAAAGACCAATAGAACGAGCTAAAGTGGTATCTAACATCACATAAAGGAATTTCTTGAAGACAAGGTTGATCTAGAACAACGAGTTAGGGGGAGTGATATGGTTGAAGGTAAAGCAAACTTTAAAAATTCTAGCCCTCTTGTGCTCTTTAGCTATGAATTAATTATGGCATTGTTATGGCCTTGTAAACTTCATCGTAGCGAGAAATCAAGCTTGATAAGGAGTTAACCGCTTTAAAGAGTGAGTAGAACATCCGAACCCTAGTAAATAGTAGGAGTGTTAAAACTTGAAATAAAGTGGGAAATTTCTAAGTTATGAATGGATGTGAAAATGAATGATGATGTTGTGTATAGTTTATATGCTTTGTGTGTACATTATAAACAATCCTATGGTGTTATGTTGTGGTTGCCCCCATGTATGCTTACGTTATGCATGATCGACACGTTAGTGTATGCATAGTAGTCTAACACATGCCTCTTAAAAAGAAATAATTTTATAAAGAACATCATACTTGACTTCATACATATATTGGCTACACATATATTGGAATGATATAACATGTAGGTATCCTGAAAAGGCTTGTATGTTGTTAGTGGTTACTCATACATGTTAATGTCTTTCTTAATATTGGCATCATGTAAAGTAGGAATCATGTGAATCTTTATGTTATTACTGTTCATGGATCCTTACATGTGGTTATTACATGAAGGATATGATATTTACATGTTATGATACGTGGTAAACGTATCGGAGGAAGGGATCGGGTTGAACTGGAGGTGACGAAGGGGAGAATAATACGTGGTAAACGTATTGGAGAAAGGGACCGAGTTGAACCGGAGGTGACGAAGGGGAGAATAATACGTGGTAAACGTATTGGAGGAAGGGACCGGGTTGAACCAGAGGTGATCGAAGGGGAGATCATATTTCATGTTGATTATGTATGCATGTTGCGATTATGTTTTATGTTGATCATGTATGCATGTTGCGATTCTATTCTACGTTGATCATGAATGTTAATATGGTTAAGTTAGAAATTGTATATTAAAATTATAAAGAGTTGATATTCCAGACTCTAAGATAAGTCGACTTACCTAGGCAATTTTACCAGTATTAGTCAACTATCCATGGGGCTAAGTCGACTGTGGAAGGGAAAAATGGGTAGACAAGTCGCTAGAAACACATCTTAGTCAACTATATATACACTATAAGTCGACTAGCCTCAGTTACAGGAAACAAACAGAGAATAGACATCTTCTTTTGACCATGACTAGTTGACTATAGATGATAAATAGTCGACTAAAGCCTATAGTAGTCGACTACACCTGAAAGGGTAGTCGACTATAATTTGTTATAAGTGACAAACAGAGAGCAGCATACCTTTTTGATCCATATCTAGTCGACTATAGGTGATGTATAAGTCGACTAATACATAGTGTAGTCGACTATACAAGTTATGGTAGTCGACTACATAAGTCACTGGCAGGCAACAGAGAGTAAATACTTTTTGGATCGACCCTAGTCGACTATAGCTTCAATGTTAGCCGGTTAATAAGGGTATTAGTCGACTATAGGAATGATCTAGTCGACTACAGGACCTGTTACTGTGTTTTGGTCGGAATTTCAGTTAATACCTAAACTTCACACTTATGGTTATAAATACAATTGCCAACCTGATGATAAAGTCTAATAGATATGCTTAATGGACATGCATAAATATTGTTTTACTCACTGAGCTGTCGAGCTCACTCTATTTCATTATCACCTTCAGGTTTGGACAAAAGCAAGAGACCCACTAATGGCAACATATGGGGATAGGTGTCAACGGAGACATTTCACCCTTTTGCTGGTTTCTTTTGATATGTATATGGTTGTAGAAAACTATGCATAATTTCTATTTGGATGTTTCTTATGAACTTGTAAATATTGAAATTCTGGGTGCTAGACTCAAAGCCTGTATTATATTTTGGAATAGTAATGTATTAGACTATACTTTCTTATGAGTTGTCGGACCAATATTTTGGAAATGCTAAACATGTTAAGATCATACATGCTATCAGAGTGGAGATTGATGTAAAGTACAGAGCATTCTGATGTTAGTAGAATGGAAGATTGTATCTTGATAGGTCCCACGCTTGGATAATCTGTGATGATTGTAAACAAAGGGAAATTTTTAACTGGGACCTTTACATTATCACTTGACACCTGATACCTGATACTTAATATCTGACGCCGGTACTTGACATGTTATCACTTGACACCTGATATTTGACACTTGATATCTGACACGGTACTTGACATGTTATCACTTGACACCTGATACTTGACACTTGATATCTGACATCGGTACTTGACATGTTGTCACTTGACACCTGATACCTGACACCTGATATATGACATTCGATATTTGACATGCTTTCACATGGTACTAGTACATTTGACCTGATATTGTGACACCTGACTGGATACTATTATACTTGGCACCTGTATTACATTGCATATTCATGATTATCACTTTACGGAGACTTGGCATGATTATTATACTATTACCAGACATTTAGTACTCCTGAACTCCTGTGCTCCTGAACTCCTATGCTCCTGAACCCCTGTAACAGGGAAACTCCTGATATTATACTCCTGATATTGTACTCCTGTTGACCCTGTAATTAGATAATCAAGGACATTGGATTACTGTGGACACTTTATGGACATTATCACTGGGCAATATATATAATAAGTACTCAACTTACATTGGGGTGGGGGAAACTGATGGATACCGGTATGATGTCATATTTATAATGGTGGTTATTTCTGAAGTGTCGTGTAGAGCGTGTAATGATAAGTCCCCAGAAGCAGTAGCCTGATATCCGAAGTGTCGTGTGGGGCGCGTAATGATAAGTCCCTAGAAGCAGTAGCCTGATATCTGAAATGTCATGTGGGGCACGTAATGATAAGTCCCCGGAAGCATAGCCTATACTCCTGAGCCTAGTCCCGGGCAGAGACACTATAAATATGAGCCATCAGATTTATCAGTTTCTAAGTAATAACTCATCTTATTCATAAGTGGATGTATGTGTACTGGTAACACATACCTAAACATATAGATCAGATGAATAACATAAAAATTTACAACCAACAGTAATAATACTAGGAACATGTGATATTTGGTCTCTCCTTTGTTCGGGTCCTGGTACTCACATATCAGACCCGAGTAAGTTCTACTAGAGTGCGAACTCTAGTATGAACTATCAGTCATGTGAGGCACCGGTAGGAAGGCGATTGAAATATCAAACAGTACTGATAATTATTATTGAATAACTTAAAATACAACACATTTATATTCTCCAATTATAGTGATAAATCAGTTAATCAGGTGGTATGCTATGAGTTGACACCCTGCTTTATGACATATGATTTCTGTGATATAATGATTACTACAGACACACTCTAGTTATGTTACTCTAAGGGCAACTCAAGTTGTATGAACTTAGATGTTGGCGACATGTGATATGTGATATATAGATGAGGGTTTCCTTGTTTGGATTATCTCCTTGACGTATCGACCCCGTGAATCCATAATCTGAGCTTGTACAACTGGTTTTGTCCTTACTTATATTTATCGCATGTTTAGTGTATTTATCACATGTTTAATGTATTTATCACATGTTTATTTGTACTTAAGCTCTCGACACCATTTTCTATGCATGCTTTCCGATTCAGACTTATCGATATATATTTATTTACTTGATTTCGGATTTACTGTCGTTCCTTTAATTTTCTTTATGTTACTTTTCATTGCCTATACCTGCATGCTTGACCTACATCACTTGATCATGCACACGTGTGACTACCTGAGCACACCATTTGGCTTTATCATATATACTCATGGGTTGCATCTAACAACCCCGGATCCTTATGTCCAGATTCTAGAGTCTGGGCTATGGTGGCCTTACTGTAGCTAATCAGAGTGCGTAGCGGATCCTTCCGTGGCCACCAGAGTGTAGCAGAAGGTTGGATATCGCCGTAGCTCTTCCTCCTAGCTCTTCTCCTGATTGCTCTCGTCTCTCTTACTGCTCGTGAGCATCTCTCAGATTTTGTTATGTATATCTTTTTGTATAATGTACTATTGTATTCTCTGGTGATGTAATATTTCTGTAATATTGTATCACACTCTATGATAACCATATACTTGTACCTTTCTATTGGAATGTATATTACCACTGTGCTTTCGCACTCTGATTCTTGCATGTACTGATGCTTAGCGTATATACGTGAGGGTATTTTCGACCTGCGTAGATACATCGCAGTGACGTCTCCGCACCCGCTTGATCGGGGCGTCACATTTTAACCCTTAGAATATTTAGATCTCGGCACAACTCCACTTCCTCCTTGGACGTAGCCTTGACCAAACCTCCCCTTACCCTCTCCGGCCAGCATCTGGCGCGCGCGCCCTTCTCTCGCCCACGCGTGTGGTGCCCCTACCACCGGAGAGAGAATAAAGGGAAGAGAAGAGAGAGTGAGGAAGAAAGTTGAGGAGAAGGATACATGGCGATGTGTGGGGGTGAATGGAGGAGAAAGAGAATACTAGGGCTTGGCCATGGTGTTTTGGGGAAGAAGAGAAGAGAAAAAACACTTGACTGGTTTTGGAGATCCCATCTGATGCTTATTTACTAGTTTTTCATAACTTTCATTCTTTGCAAGTGTCCTTTACTCTAGCAAGAGTATCTGGACCCTTGATCTCCCCCTCCCATGTTCACCTGCTCTCTCCACTGGCTCTAAGGATTAAATAATTGTTATGATAATTTATTTTATACATATATATATTCTAAAAGATGCCATTTCATAGAATTAACATGTGCACTCATTCATAAATTTAGATATAAACACAATGTGTGTGTGTGTGTGTGTGTGTGTGTATTGTGTATTTATTTCATTTAAGCTAAAGGGAATGAATAACTAATGGTAAATAAAATTTCAATTTAATTAGATGATTAGAGTAATAAATCGGGATTAATCCATGCCGGATGTTATAGTACTACCCCCTTACAGAAGTTTCGTCCTCGAAAATTAACGTACCTTAGAATAAGTGTGGGTAGATTTTTTCATCTCTTCTTTTAGCTTCCATGTAGCCTCTTCGAATTTTTGGCTCCTCTATAATACCTTTACCAAAGGAATTTTCTTGTTCCTTAGCTGCTTTATTTTGTGATCCAGAATTTGCACCAGTTCTTTCGTATAAGACAAGTCCTCTAGAATTTATAGCGGTGAATAACTAGGGAATGATTGGAGTCTGGTACATACTTTCTTAGCTGGGATAGATGAAACACATCATTAATCTTCTCAATCCCTAGAGGCAAGGCCAACCGGTAAGCCAATGGCCCGATTCTCTCCAATATTTCAAAGGGTCCTATATACTGAAAATCCAGTTTGTTTCTTCTTCCGGTGCGCACTACACCTTTCAATGATGACACTTTCAGAAATACTTTATCTCCTATTGTGAATTCCCGAGACATGTGACACTTGTCTGCTCTTGTAATATCCATAATTAATAATATTATATTTTTATTTTTTGAATATTTGTTTTACCATATTTATTATTTTATTAGTATTATTTAACTTATTTATGACTTCTTCTTTTTCTAATTATTATTGATACTAATATTCAAATTACTTTTAGATA
This sequence comes from Agave tequilana, assembly GCA_038442645.1. Classification (NCBI taxonomy): domain Eukaryota; kingdom Viridiplantae; phylum Streptophyta; class Magnoliopsida; order Asparagales; family Asparagaceae; genus Agave; species Agave tequilana. The sequence continues at coordinate 83,763 of JAVJIF010019365.1, read as the reverse complement.
TTATATGATAAGTTAGCTTTATGTGTTATACTATTTTATTTAATAATATTATAAACTACTATTACTATTATTATTAATTGTTAAGTAATAGTTGTTATTGTTATTGTTATTTCATTATGATTTTATTATTTATTATTATTAAGGTTTATTATTATTTTTATGGTTATGATTAAATACTATTATTATTAGTGCTATTAGTATTACTAATATATTGTCATTGTTGTTGTTATTATTATTATTGTTATTGTTATTATATTAGTAATTATTACTAACATTATTTCATTATACTTATAATTCTTATTATTATTGTTAGTTACTATTATTATTATTGTTATTATTGTTGTATTAAGAGTATTATTAATTATTATTATTAGTGTTTATTATTATTATTATTTATTATTATGGTTGTGTAATGTTATTGATATTATTATTATTAATGTTATGGCTAATTATTGTTGTTAATATTAGTACTATTATTAATTATGTAATAGTATTTTCTTTTTCTATGTTTCATACCCTTTTACCCTCCTAGCCTATACTCATAACCCTTAATCCTATACCCATTATCCATACACAATACCCATAAGCCCAAATCCATTAACACCACTCCCCTATAAACCCATTAACACCACTCCCCTATATATAATCTCTTCCTAATTCTAAATCTTAACTATAATCCACTTGCCGCCATGGCCTTCTTGTCCCCTGTGCGCCAGCACCTCCCCGTTATCATTGGGTTTCAACATCGCCAGAGACCGCGACACCCACTTCAGCACTCCCCCCTCCTTGCCGCATCTACGATAGAGCCACGGCAAAGCTTCACCTTTTGGTCATAAGCAACACCTCCTCCCCTTGCTGTGAGATTAGCCTCAACATCTCCAGCCTTCCACCCCTACATCACTATGATCTCCACGCCTTAGCTGAGCAACCTCTAGCCAACATCACCCGCTCCAACGCACTGCTGACCTCCTACATGCCTACTCTCCCACCAGCAAAACCTCCCACAGCCCCTTATCGGTTGCACCACCCCCATGGCAATAGCCCTGAGTCCCCCACACCCAGACCTCCTCTCCCTTGGCAGCATAGTCTTGCACCCAGACCTCCTCTCCCTTGGCACAACCTTGCACTCGGACCTCCTCTCCTTTGGCAGCACACCCCTTCTCCCCTCCTCCATACATAGTTGTTGAGTCCCCTTATGCTTCTCCTCCCCTACCAACCAGGCCGGTTGCACCCCATGGCAGCGATCCTCTTGGCCGCAGTCCCACAGCCCCGAGCCCCTAGGCCGTGGCCTTCTCCATCTCCTCCAACATCCCATGGTAGCCCCATACTCAGCGCAGCATCATAGCCATGGTGCCATCCCTCTTTCCTCAGCCAAGTCGTATGCATCCTCTCCGCGAGCAACCTCAGAACCACCCGCGGCAGCCCCGGAGCACACAGCATCACTTACGGCTACTCCCATCTCCTCCGCGAGCTTCGCCGTTGCCGGAGATCTCCGCGAGCCTCCCCATGGCGAGCCTCTCCCCTTGCAGGCCGTGAGTCCCGTCTCTCTCTATTTATATTTTGTGGGGGGAGGGGGTGTGTGTTTATATTCATGTGTATGGGTGTGTCTTAATTATAGTGTGTGTGTTGTTTGTGATTGAGTGTGCATGAATTATTATGTGATGGTATATTCGTAAATATATTTACATATGCATGTGTATGTATGTATTTGTTTGTGGTGTTATGATTAGTGAATGTATATATATGAATGGGTATGTATGTGTTATTTGTGTGGATGTGTGGGAGTATGTATGTATGTATATGTATATACGTATGCTTGGGTGTATACACGTGTGTGTAGAGTGCATGTGCACATGTATTTATGTCTAGTGTGTCCATGTGTGTTTGGTTGCATATTGCAACGATTACGGGCCTGTTTGTTGAGATCCGGACCCGTTGCAGAAGATTCAGAATTGTGTTCGTTATGGACCCGATACGATGGCGATTCGAAGATCGATCCATGGGATGATCTGGAAATTCATACCGGTTTGTGCAGTATAGATCATACAACGATTCGGATCCAAAACCGCGTCATTTCATGTAAGTGTTTGTTCTTGTGTTATTTCTTTATTTACCGTTGTCAGTAGGCGTCCATACGTTACTCGTATCATTTCATGTGAACGATTGATATATTTTACCAGTATGATTACCTATATCACTTCATGAGGCATCAGTGGGCGTTCACTTTAATTCTGTAACTGATTTGAGTATTTATCTACATCATTTCATGTGTTGATGTTTATCACTTTGACTTGGGACTAGTATTGATATATCTTAATTTGGACTTGATGTTGTAATTGGCCCAGTTATGATTAGTGACTCTATATCTCCAGTCTTCTCCATCTGATGTCAGTTAATAGCTATTCATTATTAGCTATTTAGTTATCAGCTATTGCCGACATCATCAGTTGTTGGAGATATCTGGTCACTAATTTATTTTAATAATAACTTTTTTAATGCTTGTTAATAAAAGACACCATAACTCGGGAATAGGGGTAATTGCCTGATGATACATATCGTGTATTTTGGAAGGATTAGGTATGGTATAGCAAGTTTAGGTTCTACCATGGGGAACCAAGGTAGTACTGGCTACCTAGTTATTTAGTTTTTAGTTATTAGGGCTATGCCCACACTACGGTGCCACCCCAGTTACTCTTTTGTGTGGGGTTGTGGTATTTAGTTATAAAGGTTTTGTCCGGATTACGGTGCTACACCAGTTACTCTTTTGTGTAAGGCTGTGGTCTTTAGTTTTAGGACCTTGTGGTCCGTCCTGCTTCAGTGCCAAGAATGTTAGACCATGCTACCGGGTATGCACGGTACCCTTTCAAAATACATGTACTACGTTGGCAGGCAGCTATAATAACAATAATATTATTTGATATATGGGAAAACAGCTGTGGTATGGGACACAGCTAAGTACTACATTAGTTAGATTAATAATAGCCAACCAGGTTAGTGATATATGCTAGATTATACATCTTTGATATCAGTAGTTATTTTACTGTGATATGAGTCATATGGTTATACATCTTGTTATCAGTTCTTATTTTATCAATGGTATTCTTTTACCTACAGACGTGTTATTATTCAGTTATTTTTTATTTTCAGTTATCATGTTATGATTATGTACACACTGTTTATATTCACGAGCACCTTCTCCTTTTCTTACACATCAGCTGGGTTGCTTTTTGACGACCCTAGATTTGCATGTCCAAATGGATGTTTCCTTCCATTGTTCAGATGTTTTTGCAATCGTATGCTTCGCGAGAAGTCTGGAGTTTCTCTCTACCTATTCTGGTATTATTGTCTTCCTTTTTTCCTATGATTTTTTATAGTTTTCTTGATTACATATGTATCAGACTCTCTGTTATTTCATTACTTATTCATTATAATGTGTGAACATCTATATGTGGTATTGCAGTGATCATGATTCATTATAGTAGATTTTATAGCTTGTTTCAGGATACTTAAGGCTTAGCGCATATATGTGAGGTATCATTCTTACATATATGTGTCGCCGACTCTCCTAGCGACTCTGTTTTCACTTATTTTGGGAAGCGGGGCGTGACAACTCTGGGCCGCTTTCATCCTCTTCTTTATTATTATGATCTTTTCTATTGTCTCTTGCACTAAACGGGGCCTAACAATCTTCGGTCTCTCACTTCTTCCCAAGAAATGGGAGATTTACCCTTCTTACCATATAGAGCTTTTAAGGGTGGCATCCTATAGTTAACTGGTAGATGTTGTTATATGTGAATTCCACCAATGGTACATACTTCTCTCATTTACCCCCGAAATCTAATACACATGCTCTCAGCATATCTTCTGATATCTGGACAGCCCTTTCGATTGTCCATCCGCTTGTGGGTGTTTCGCCATACTTGGATGTAATTTTCTCCCCAATGCCTTGCATAAGCTTACCCAAAATCTTGATAGAAACCAACGATTTCTATCTGATGGCACCCATGCATTCGAAGTATCTCTCGGAGGTAAATTTGTGCCAACTTATCCATCAAGTAGTTCACGCGGATGGGTTAAGAAGTGTGTAGACTTTGAAGTTAATCCACCACTACCTATATTGCATTATACCCTTAAGATGATCGGGGAAATCCCATGACAAAATCTAGGGTGATGTGACTCCACTTCTACTCAGTGATTATTGATAACTGCATCAATGATCTCAGGGGTTTCTTGTGTTTGTGTAACACCCCACTCTTAGATATGTGTTTTGATTTTTTGATCCTAATTTTTCAATTTTCTCCCCGTATTTATTTTTATTTGGTGATTATCTGCGTGATTGTTTTGCATTGGATCTGGATTCTTGGACTCAGATCCAGTTCGAGTCTGAACAGGGAATCCGATCCCAGTGTACTGCTTAATTTGACTTTTTGGTAGCAGATTTGACCAATTTCAGTTTCAAATATTATTTTTCAATATTTTTAGACTTATTATGATTTTCTGATTTTTTTGAATTATTCTACAAAATCTTTAAAATCGGTGTCGACCGGTATCGCTGGTCGATTCCAGGAATTTAGTTTAGAAATGGAGTTGAATTTTTAAAATTTGCTTTCATATTATTTCTTAGAATCACATTTTTTATTTTAATGTATTTTTGGAGATTTTTGAATTTATCAAAACTCGACCGGATTTGGTGTCGGTCGGTATCATCAGTTGATTTCAAGATTTTTAATTTGAAAAAGGATTAAATTTTTGAAAACTAATTTCATATTGTTCCTCAGAATGATGTTATATACCTCTGAGAATTTTGGAGAATTTTCTGAATTAGTTGATATTTTTCGAATATTAAATAATAGTATTATTTTCGGAATCTGCTCTTTCTTCCTTTTTTTTCTTTTCTTTTCTTTTTTCCCTTGGTTTCCCCCATCACCCTGGCACCGACATGGCCTGCCCCCCATCACTCCCCTCACATCACTCACTCTTTCTTTCTTTCATTTCTCCCTCTCTTTCTTCTCTCTCTTTCTTCTCTCCCTCTTCCTCTCCCCTCTCTTCCTGGAGAATGCTCCGCTTCTCAGAGCGTCGCCGCCCGACAGCCCAGCACCGACGACCACCCTCTAGCGACGACAACCACCACCCCTACTCCGATCTCCCTCTCTTTCAGCTCTTTCTCACTTCTCTCCCCTCTCTTTTTTCCCCTCTCCTTCCCCTTCCTCTTTCTGATCTGGCCCTTCCCCGGCCAAATCTGTCGCCGGTAGGCCCTGGTACTAACGACGACCACCCATTCTCCCTTGCTCTCTGTCTCTCTCCCCCTTCCTTGGTCTCTCTCTTTCTCTTCCCTAGTCTTCTCTCTCTCCCTTTCTTTCTCTAGATCCTAGACACGATGGCCCAGCCACTGCGTGGCCGCCCTGGCCAGCCACCATCGCCGGCCAGCTCTCCCTCTCTCCTCTCTTGGATCTCTCTTTCCCTATGATTTCTCTCTCTTTCTTTTCTTTCTCTTCCATATCTCTTTCTTTCTCATATTCTTATCTTTCTCTCTCCTCCCTCACTTTCTCTCTCTCTCTCTCCCTCTCTGTTGTGACCATCGACGCCGCCTGATTGAACAAGTATATTGCATATCTATTATTATATTCCTGCATCTATCTTGTAATAAATCCAGCTAATTTCTTGTCTTAATGTCTTATTTTGTAAGTTTGTCTTAATGAAGAAAGACAAGATAAGACCAAATAAAAGTAAGTTAAATTCTGATTTAATTGAATCTATTTGGTTAAATGAAGATAAAACACAAATAAATACAGTTAAAATCGGATTTAAAAGAATCAATTTTGTTAGCTTGAAAAATCAAAGGGATATTGTCAAATCTAGAGATCTAAAAGAGATATTATCAGAAAATCTTTTTTGTTGAGCAAGCAATTTTGTCCATATCTCCAACCTTATCTCCAACCTTATCAGAAGATATTTTCTGTTGGGCCAGCGATTTGGTCTCATCTTCAAGCATGCTCCCCCTTGTCCATTTCAATCTATAAATACCACCACTTCAAAAAGCAAAGGGGAACACTCAGCAGAGAGTTTAAAATAGACTTTTTGTTTAGATGTAACTTAGATTTTTATTTTCTCTTTTAATGTAATTTTTTATTTTTCTTTATGTAACTGAGATTAGAGAGAAGTTTCATAAGAGAAAAAGGAGAACGTTGAATAACACCAGTGTAAGTTTTCTCCTTTCTTTTATTATTACTTTATCTCAATCTTTCTTTCTAAACTATATATTTTCTGTGCAGGTTTAGCCTCAATCACCGTTGGCCACCACTGGTCGGCCAAGGCCGACTAGCCCCTCTCTCCTCTTTCCCTTTTCTCTCTCAGTTTCTCTCTCTTTCACAGCTCTCTCTTCTTTCTCTCTCTTGATTTCCCTCTCTATTTTCTCTCTTTACAGAATTCTCTCACTCTCTCCTATTGATGGGACGGGTATTGCCCATGCCCGTGCGCGTGTGAACATGTTTTGGGATTCCAAGATTTGCGGTTTTATCTTAAGATTTAGGCGAGTGTTCTCTCCTCTTTTATCTAGGTACCCTGCTTCGACGGCTGTTATATTTTTTGAAACGTGAAATGTACTTGTCCAGTGTATTAGTATTTTATGGATTGTATACATGTATATGTATATGGCTGAATGCCTAGAACTATATATAGTAGACCAGCGATGAATGCTTGTATTAGTGTAGTTAAATATTTGTACACATACACTTCCTGTGATGTGTTCTATTTCTACTTTATTATCATGCGTGGCCGACCCTTCGTGGTCGTTTAGCCTCCAGGCTCTACACTCAGCCTCTGGGCTTCACCGTTCTATTGATAGCTTAGTTGTTATTGTGTTTTCATGTGTGTGTTTGATACTAACACCTATGCAGGTACATACTCTGCCTTCAGGCTTCTGCCCACTTCCCAGGCTGGCTATCCAATAAGTTTATTTCTTAAACCCTCTGGTTTCATGGTAGCTATCGGGAGTGCGCTTAGAACTTATGGTCTCCTTACAGCCCTTTAGGCGCTCAGTTCGTCAGGTCTTTCGGCCCCGCCTGATAGGCAAGCCTAGTGCTCAGAGCTTTACTGCTAACTCTATCTGGGGGTAGTTACGCCATGGACATGGCTTCGTCACATGTGAGGTGGAGCAGTTTACCTGCCACTACACGCATGCATTAGCTTCATCGCGATCAGTAACCACTCTGAGCGTGATAACCTTTAGCACTGTGCACTAGCGTCGCTCCTGCTTGCTTAGCTTCACTTGGATGTTAGCTTGTCTGCTCGCTATCTTTATTTCTATTTTTCTCAGCCTTCGGGCTTCACCACTCCATGGATAGTCTAATTATAACCATGTTTATATATGTGCTCGTGTGGTATTAACACTTCTGTAGGTACTTACTCGGCCTTCTGGCCCTTCAGCCTTGGGCTCTCGACTTGGTCGTTTGGCCCTTCAAAGGGCTCTTGCCCACTTTCTTGAAAGAGAGAGTGTTTTAGACTGTCAGGTCTCTTAGTTAACTAGCTAGTAGGCAGATCTAGTGCTCAGCGCTTTTTCGCTCACTATATTCTAGCATATTACACCGTGAGCGTGGCAAAGCGATAATATAGCGTTCATATACTCGCTCCATCATGTGCATTTAGTCGTACCACGAGCAGTAATCTCGCCGACCTGATGACGTCTAGTGTTGTATATTAGCTTCACTTTAGCTTTGCTTAGCTCTGCTTGGATGTTCGCTTGCTTCCCTACTTACCTTCTTGATAATATGATTATTATTCTTTTCATGATGATTATGAAGAGTTTAAAATCATTTCTTATACTGTTTTCATACTGATCCTCTATATCAGCATTATTTTTCTATATTCGTGTCGATCCCCTGTATTGGTATTATTTTCTTGTATTGTGATACACGATAGTTAATATCTACTGTGTCATCACTTAACATGCTATCACATGCTATGTTGGTCACCTGACACCTGTTGTTATCACTTGACACCTATATGTTATTACTTGTAATCTTCCATGCTTAATACTTGACTTGTGATTATCATATTATAAGAATCCTTTAACTGCTATCCTGTATTATATACAGTGGCATGTAGCTCTAGTACTCATGTACTCCTGAATTCCTGAACCTGCTATTCTCCTGCTATTCTCATAAATTGATAATTACATAATAAACTATAAAAAAGACAACTTACATCGGGTAAGGGGAAACTGATGGACTACAAGTGGTGAATATGTTTACAGTAGTATTAGTTAAGTTGTGCAACTAAAACTTCTGATTCTACCTAAGGGCCTCCAGTGCTCTGAGGTGAGCGCTTGCTCTCTACCTTCTTGTTAGTTTCCTGAATTGGCATATAAATAATACCCACCTACAGTACGCCTTAGGGCCGGTTTCGTATACCAGCAATGGAACACCTGGACCTTGATTTCGGGCATACACGAGACCCATTGTAAATATAACATATTAGTTTCATCATCAGTTTTTAAAAACAATCTTAACTTACTCATATATGAATGTATGTTGATAGAATGTAGGTTGTACACATACTTAGATTTATGGGTCGGACGTGTAATAATAATAAGATACTAATTAGTAATTCGCTGCGTCGTTTTGCAATTCGGCTCGTATACACTTGGATTACGGTAACATGGGGCATAAAGTATATAGATATGGGTTTTCTTGTTTGGATTATTCCTTTGACGTATCAGTCTTATGAACCCGTAACCGAGCTTGTACGACTGATTTTGCTCGTATTCAATTTTATTTAGTTTTATCAGTTTTTATTGGTTTTATGTTCTTTTCTTAGTTTAGGAGATAACTCGGGTTATATGAACTCTGGATACGGTGATGTGAGATATAGGGTATATATATGAGGGTTTTTCTTGTATGGATTAGTCCTTCGATGTACTAATCTCACTGATCAGTATTGTGGGCTTGTATGACTAGTTTTGCCACTTTTATATTACTTACTACCTACTTTTCTACTCTTGTATGCCTGTGCTCACGACACGGTTTCAATACATGCTTATAATTCAGATTTATTGATACACGTGTGTCTGTCCCTGTACACACTTGGCACTCATCTTATCGCTCGCTGGGGAGTTTCTGACTCTCTTGGATCTGCATGTCTAGATCTAGGAGTTTAGAGCTTGTGAATTCTCCCGTTTGTTGATCAGAGATGTGCAGAGGAAGTATGAATCATCGATAAACTGATTAGTCTCCAAATATACATATTTCATACCACATCTTCATATTTATTCTAAATAAAATTCTGTTAACAATGACTTTCATTTGTGTTTCTAGGTCCATGGCATAAAGTGAAGAAGAAGCCCCAAACTCTATTTATTTGATGACTTTTAGAGCCTAGAAGCAGCCTAAACTTGGTAGCCCAATCTGCTATTGCAGGGAGCCGATAACAAGAAAATAACATGTACAGGTACATGGGTGCAGCTAAAGGCTATACACTTTGGCGCTGCACGCGCGGCCACCGTACGACCGGAAACACGGTTGTACGGTGAACCACACGTTGATTTTTGAAGCGTGGCTCCGTCTTGTATCCCAAAGCCCCCTTTTGCTATATATATACTGCCTTTTTGAAGCAGAACTAGGGAGAAGGAAGGTTTTAGTGTAGGTTTCTTCTTTTTAGTGTAGTTTAGTTATTCTTCTTCTTTTCTTTTGTATTTTTTTTCTTTTAGATCTTGTAAAAATTCAGAGAGTGATTCTTAGGACGAAAGTTAGACTTCTTGTAATGGAAGGTGACACTTTATGAAAGGTTCTTTCTTTATCTCTACTTGTTTTCTTCTCTAAACTTTTACATGCTTAGCTAATTTTCTCTCATGGCATCTAACTATTAACCACTAACTCACTAACTCCTTACTTGATAATCCACATGAATCTAATGACCTCTACTAAGTCTTGCTCTTGCAAGAGCCATTGATGGCTCATGATGATGGATTCTAGCACTCTAACATCTAACTCTCTAACAAGCTAACATTATTTTATTCCATACTTGCTCTAGTGTAGTTTTGATGGTTTAATTTTAGCTTCCACTTGTTTATTGAGTTTGAATGTGAAGAGTTATCTTATGGGTCATGCTTTGAAAAGCTCTTAAAACTAAGTGCTAGTGAAGACCAATGATACATGTGAGGCAACTATCACTAAGAGGTTAGCATTTTAGCGGAGCCAATAGTAGTTAGTAGTTATGAGTTTTCTTTCATTTTTACTTTCTTTTAGAAATAATCTCAAAATCACAAATACATTCTCTTCAATATTTCTATCTTTATTTTCACCATACTCTTCTCTTTTCATTCTTTATTTTCTTTTTCTTTTTTTTGATTCTTTGACACATTAAAGAACTGTTAACACACAGGTGAATCGACCGGTTAAGCTTCCATCGCCTCTCGCCCCTATGGATTCGACCAATTTAGGCATTATGTTATAACAAAAGTATCGAGGTAGCCAAAGCACGCACTTTTAACTTCTGATGTAAAAATAGACACTTTTCATGTATGATTTTCCGCCGATCAAATTTTTGCACCGTTGCCAAGGATGGGAACGGTTTGATTTCACGTTTTTGTTAACTTTTCATCTTCGTTTCTGGGTACAGGTAAAAATTTTTAGAATCTAACAATTACAGAAGCTCACACTCTCTTGTATCTCCCTGCTCAAGAAAGCAGGGAATTGTTGCCCACTGTTTTGCCGCGGCCATGCCTTTTTTACTGCGAAAACGCCGCATTTTTATGGGCTTTGGTCTTCATCTTTTGCAGGAGTATCTTTATTAGCATATATCTGTGTATTCTGTGGCTAGTTTTCTGTTTAGATTACAAGTGCACTGTAATAATTAATAATTAAAATACGGTAATTTGATGGTTTAAAATGGTTTAGACATTTGTATCTAGATACATGTCGATTTCAATTCTAATATACTGTATTTTGTTCTTCTATTGTCGTGATATGGATTGAGGTGTACATATCGCATTACATATAGTTAGGACAAATACGTAGGTGATTTACTAGCTTTTTGTGTTCATTCTTATCTATATTGCACAATTGCACGAATTGAACTTAAGGGCATATCCTGATACAACATAAGGTTGGAAAGTCATTACCCTCCCTTAACCTAAAAACCACCTCCTCGCTCACACAACGCAAACTTAAATAAAACTTGCTAGATGTTGGCCCCTGGGAACATCTTGGACTCATTTAGGAGATTGGCCCAAAGAAAAGTTATTAAAGTTTGACTCTTATCAAATCGGTGTCAAAGGTTGGGGATTGAGAGGCGAAAACTCGAAGAACAGTGGTTTGGCATAATTATGCCCATTGCTCAAGTACGGATACCTCTCACTGGTCTTTCCCCTCCCTGGCTGATTAACTTGTGGTCAGATTGATACAATATACCCCCGTGGACAGTCTAACCAGTTAGAAGCCGTCTAGGTCTAGGTCAACCCCAGAATAAGCTTGTTTTTAAAGTTTTCTTTTTTTTCTTTCTTTATTTGTTTGTTTGGTTTTTTTGGTGATTGTTGAAATAAAATGGAATACAACCAAAATTTTTCCAATCAAATGAATTCATTTTTCACCCGACCTCATTTGACTCGGATAACTCCAACCCGGCTATGTACAACATGAACCAACTATATAGGCCGGATTGGGTTTGTCCGACTCAATATGACCCATACCTCAATTCTATGATCAAAAAATTTAAAATAATTTTCACTTTTCACAGAGTCAGTGGGGATTCACCTCCCTCGAAGTAAAATGTCAATCAGCTTGTCCACCATCTTTTTTCCCACATTCTGCTACACACATTCTTTTTTTTGAACCACCAATTAAAGAAAAATCAGTATTATAGAAGAGTATGGAAGCCATGTTAGAGGCTAAAAACAATTTGAAAACATGACGGCCTAATCATATCCACAGAATTTCCAAAATCCATATAGTTCTTTTTCAGAGCCACTAAAAAAATCATTATTGGAAAAGACTATGGAACTCTTGCAGGAGTCCGAGCGACAACTTCAAAACATGTTCGACTTCCAATGTCCACCAAATTTTCAGGATTCATACTCTCCCTTTCTAGACCCATCTTCCCGAAAAGAAATATCCGACTTGGAAATGAGTATAGCATGCTTGCAGGACATGATGCAAAACCATGAAAATTCACTTTCCAGTCTATCAATTGGTTAGAATCAAAATGGAGTCAATTGGTCAACTCCTATAAGAATGAGGAAACTCTCTCTTATCAATCATTTGGCCAATTCTGATCTTCAACTCTATTGATATAATCCAAGAATCATGATATTTTGAAAATCAAGATTCCATTTCATCATACCTACTTGAACTTGATCAAAATCAAATCCTTGACATTTGGCAAGTTATCAATTTTCTGAAATTGAACTTGAAGATGAATGTGAACCTGAGCCTCAATTTAGAGATTCAAATCCAATCCTTGAATCAATATCAACTCCTGTAATGTTATCTAAACTAAGTAACATTCTTGAGCCAGTTTTGATTCTCATAATTTCTAAACTTGAATCAATCATTTCACCCATATGCATTCCTTCCGTGGATGAAAATCAAGATTCAATTTCATTATATCCATTTGAACTTGCCCAAAATTTTAAGAACCACCATGATATTTTGATAAGTAATCCTTTTCTTGAAATTAAACTTGAGCATAAATGTGATCTCGATCCCCCCGTTGGTAATTCCATTTCATTTTTTAATTCAATTATGATTCTAGTATTCTTACCAGATTATTTTCATATGCCGGAGTTAACATTGAATCCTATACCAGTTCACCATGAAATAGAATCACCAATATACTACGATCACACTTCATTGATGGGGAAAGTGTGAGAACATCAGTTACTTGATTTGAACCCTATTTTTGAACCAATTTCAACTCTCATTTCTGAATCTCAACTTGATCTAAGTTAATTTCCCAAGTCGATATTCGTTCCTATTCTTTTTGAGCCCAAATCAATTATCTTCCACAATCACACTTCATTGTTGGACAACGGTGTTGAACATAATGATTCTGAGTTTATTTTTGAAAATTGATCCTTTGAGGGGGATAACTTTTTCAATAAGATCATACATTTTTACAACATTCTAATGGGTTATATTAGAGGTCACTGGTGGGTTCCTACGAATTTCATAATTTTTGGATTGGGCCACATTTCGTGAGCCAATCAGATCACCACTGGAACTACCACCCAGAGGTAATTTTCCTTTCCTATTTGTTTCATGTGTATACATATTTATGATGCATTAAGGACAATGTGTGAGATAAGTATAGGAGAGTGTTTACTAATGTAGTTTGTTTTGAGTTTTCTTTCTTTTATACTTCTTTTTAGAAAATTTTTAGATTTTTTTCTTTTGTCTAAAAACCCTTGTCTTTTCTTCTTACAAAACTTTTTGAAATAAGAGAAATAGTTTTAATTTATTTTTAAGAAAGTTAAAATTATTTTAGGAATTCGGAAGATCTAAAATTATGAATTCTTAAACTGAGTCAATATAATAGATCTTATTTAAATTTTAAGATAAGAAAGTAAGATTGAAAAGATAATTTGATCTTAATTTTTGCCTTAGATATATGCACTTCCATTTACACAATTTTTAGATTGAAACAAAGACTGAAAATGTCATAAAATAAAATAAAAACAAAAAACAAAAAAAAACAACTACTTGTTAAAACTGGGTAATTATGTCTCAGGAAGCATGATTATTCATGCCTAAAATAGTGAACAAAAATCAAAATAACCCTCCTTAGGTTTGTGGCCTTGTTTACTCGAGTACTTTAGCCCGTGTGATGTTTTCTCATCTGGTGCCCTAGAGCTATCTAGTTTGGGATCATCAGCTAAAGTCTCGCTACCCGGATAAACTAGAAAGCCTAAAAAAACTAAGGGAATAAGAAAAAAATTATATATATACAAATAAATGGTATGAAATTTAGAAGTTATATCCCAAAAAGCTTCACAGTTCACAAAGTGCATACTATCTAAGAGTTTTTATGAAAGATAAAAGAATCAATTCAATTTAAAATACTTACCTTTAATTTATAACAAGAACTTGCACCGAGACTTAGTTTAAGATAGAATAATTTCTGGTTAACTTATGACCTTGAATCACTAAAATTTTCGAAGAAGAATATTTCAACACTCTTCTCTATTTCAAAATGCATTTTCAAAATACTAACATTTGATTTCTTTTATGAATTTTGTGGGTGTAATTCGCTAAAAATCCTAAGGAGACAAAACTCCTCTTCTAGGGGAAACCTAGAGGTTTAACGACTTGTTGCACATGCTCAGTGCAACATGTCACCTGTGAAAGTCGTGTTATAATTTTTTAGTTTTTTTTATTTTTTCTGGAGACGAGCAAAAGATAAGTGTTGGGGTGTAATTAGTCTCCAAATATGCATATTTCAGACCACATCTTTATATTTATTCTGAATAAAATTATGTTAATAATGACTTTCTTGTGTATTTCTAAATTATTGACATTAAGTGGAAAAGAAGCCCTATACTCTCATTTATTTGGGGATTTTTAGAGTCTAGAAGTAGCCCTAAATTTGATAGCCCAACCTGCTATTGTAGGGAGCAGATAACAAGAAAACAGCATGTACAGGTACATGTGTGCAGCCAAAGGCTGCACACTTCAGCGTTGTGCGCCCGGCCACCGTTCGACCGCAAAAACGTGGCTTGGCCCTCTTTTGCTATATATACTACCTTATAGAACCAGAATCAGGGAGGAGGAAGGTTTTAATGTAGGTTTCTTCTCTTTAATGTAGTTTAGTTGTTCTTCTTTTCTTTTATATTTTTTCTTTCTTTTAGATCTTATAAAAATTCAGAGAGTGAATCTTAGGATGAAAGTTAGAGTTCTTATAATGGAGGGTGACACTCTATGAAAGGTTTCTTTTTATCTTTACTTGTTTTATTCTCTAACTTTTTACATGCTTAGCTAATTTTCTCTCATGGCATCTAACTACTAATCACTAACTTGCTAACTCCTTACTTGATAATCTACATGAATCAATGGCCTCTACTTGGCCTTGCTCTTGTAAAAGTCATTGATGGCTCATGATGATGGATGTTAATACTCTAACATCAAACTCTCTAACAAGCTAACATTTCTTTATTCCATACTTGCTCTAGTACAGTTTTGATGGTTTAATTGTAACTTGCACTTGTTTATTGAGTTTGGATGTGAAGAGTTATGTTATGAGACATGCTTTGAAAAGCTCTTAAAACTAAGGGCTAGTGATGGCCAAGGATATATGTAAAGCAACATCACTAAGAGGTTAGCATTTTAGTGGAACCTTTAGTAGTTAGTAGCCATGAGTTTTCTTCCATTTTTACTTTGTTGTAGAAATAATCTCAAACTCACAAATATCTTCTCTTCAATATTTCTATCTTTATTTTCACCATACTCTTCTCTTTTCATTCTTTGTTTTCTTTTTTTTATTCTTTGACACATTGAAGAATTGTTAACACACACGTGAATCGGCCGGTTAAGCTTCTATCATCTCCGTTCCGGTGGATTTGACCTATTTAGCCTTTATGCTAATACAAAAGTATCGAGAAAGCCAAAGCACGGACTTTTAACTTTTGATTTTAAATACACACTTTTCGTGCATGGTTTTCCTTCGATCACAGACCGTCTGGGGCCCTATCCTTCTAGGCTCCCTATTCATTTCTCGAGTTTTTCTTTTGTAACTTGTGAGCGCTTTTTGTACTATTCATAATTTTGTACTCTTTGTATTCTCGCACTTGCGTCTATCGGCGATGTATGTAATATTTTTATAATATTATGTCACATCCTGTGATAACATTGTAATTATACTCATATGTTAGAATGTTTAATGCACCACGTACTTTTGTACTCTGATTCTTACCTGGATCGATGCTTAGCGTATATATGTGAGGGTATTTCTGACCTATGTATATAGGCCGCAGTAACGTCTCCACCCTGCGAGATCGGGGCGTTACAGTTCGGCCTTAATTTGTTGGTATATTAAGCACTTTTCCACAAAGTTGGCTATGTCCATTTCTTCTCACAAGAAATTTTTTTGAAGATCTTAATACATCTTTGTTGCTCCCAGAGTGTCGTGTAGGAAGTACAATGAGCTTCTAACATAATCTCTTCCTTAAGCCTTGTATCTTGTGGTACAAACACTAGGTGTCTAAATTTCAACATTCCTTTATCACAAGTAAAGCCTTAAATTTTCTTGCTTTGAACTTTCTCTAAAATCCTTCTTACTCCGTTATCCCCTTGTTGTGCTTCTTTGACCCATTTATACAGGTCATATTGAATGCTGACTTTGTTCAGCTGATTTATTACATTCCCGGATTCTTTTACTTTGACTTCTATTTGCATCTCTTCCAACTCCTTCAATGACCTTGTTGATGAGTCATCAATACAGCTAGTGATCCTCTTGACTTCCGACTTAGGCATCAACTACAATATTGGCTTTCTCCGGGTGATAGTTACTTGTCAAATCATAGTCTTTTATTAATTCCAATCATCTTTTTTGCCGCATGTTTAACTCTTTTTGAGTGAATATGTATTTCAAACTTTTGCGGTCTGTATAGGCTTCACATGATACTCCATACAAGTAATATCTCCATATCTTCAAGACAAAAATGACTGCAGGCAATTCTAGATCATGTGTAGGATAATTCTTCTCATGATTCCTCAGTTATCTAGAAGCATGAGCTATAACCTTGCCCTGCTGCATTAGTACGCATCCCAACCCCTGCTTGAATGCATCACTGTATATGGCATATCTCACGGTCCCTGAAGACGTAGCTAGCACTGAAGCTGATGTTAGCCTATTCTTCAATTCTTGAAAGCTTTTCTTCTGGCTCTCTTCCCAGTTAAACATGATACATTTTCTAGTTAACTGAGTTTGGGGCACTGCTATCTTAGAAAACCCTTCTACGAATCTTCGGTCGTAATCAGCTAGGGCCAAGTTACTTCAGATTTCCTTAACATTAGTGGGTTGGGGCCAGTTTATAATCGCCTTGATTTTTGTGGGGTCCGCTGATACACCCTCTTTACTTATAATCTGCCCAAGAAAACTCACTTGATCTAATCGGACTCTTATTTCTTGAACTTTACATAAAGTTGCTTCTCTCTGCAATATTATCCTCAGATGCTCTTCATGTTCTTTATTCTTGGAGTAGTTTAGTATATCATCAATGGACACTACCACAAATTGATCGAGATATGGTTGAAATATTCTGTTCATCAAGTCCATAAATACTATTGGGGCGTTGGTTAGTCCAAACGGCAATATAGAAATTCAAAATATCTATATCTAGTTCTGAGGTTGTCTTAGGTACATTATCAGGTTTAATCTTCAATTGGTGATATCCTGATCTTAGATCAATTTTGAAAAACACACTAGCACCCTGAAATTGACTAAACAAATCATCAATCTTAGGGAGCGGATATCGGTTCTTAATGGCAACTTTGCTCAACTCCCTATAACCAATACATAATCTCATACTCCCATCCTCTTCCTTACAAATAAGACCAGAGCTTCCCAGGGTGACGCACTGGGTCAAATGAATTCGTTGTTCAACAGCCTTACAATTGATCTTTCAATTCTTTCATTTCTGATGGGCCCATTCTATAAATGGCTTTAGAAATAGGGCGTGTTTCTGGTAATAATTCAATAGAGGATCCGATCTCTCTGTTCGAGGGCAAACCTAGTAACTTCTCCAGAAATACATCAGAATATTCTCTCATCACTATTATGTTTTCAATTTTTAACTCAGTTTACTTCTTATCTACCATGGCTTTTAGAAATCCCTTGCATCCTCATTTTACTAATTTTGTAGCTTTAATAGCCGAAGTGATATGTATTTTCATCTAGTTCCTCACTCATTCAAAGGAACATTCTGAGATTCCCTCCATTTTAGAAGTTACTCTATTTTGGTGACAGTCTACATGGGCATGGTGAGTTAACAACCAATCCATTTCTAACATGACATGACAATCCATTCTCCATAGTTTTACTAGGTACACCCATGTCCTTACTTTTCCTATCATAAGTTCACACCCCTTATAGTACATGCTAACAACCATTTAGCACCTATAGCAGTCGATACTACTAGTTGAAATTTTAAAGGTTCAGATTTCTTATTTTATTTGGATACACATGCTGAAGAAATAAAAGAGTGAGTGACACTAGGATCAAATAATGCTCGGAAAGTATGTCATATTAAACCGATAGTACCTTCCACCATGATATTTGATGTTCGAGCCTCCTGTTGAGTCAAAACATTCATCCTCCCCTGAACTCTAGTTTTGTACTGAAGATTGAGTCATCACCGGTCGGGGTATGTTGAATGGTCGTCTGAAAATTTCTGATGTTCTTAGAAATGGGGCAGTGCCCATTGCTCGCCTTTCAATTACACATTCTACACTTGGGTATCCCTATAGGATCGGACACTCCTTCCACATATGGCCCATTTAGCCACATGTGAAACATTGCTTACCCTGAATATAGTTGCCCACATGGTTTCGATTACACCTGGGAAACCATGTTCCCCGTAAAGCTGGGACGAGGAGAGGGTGTTGTCTAGGGTCTTTGGGAGAATCCTATCTTAAGACTGGTCTACCGAGGACCCCGCATTTCTATTGTATTTGAAGTTTGACACTCCAGAGCTAGGTGTCTCCTGATATCGAGGGCGCTTAGGCAGAGGTAACTCCTTGTTTTGAACTTTTTGGTCTTCGAGCATGTCCCGCTCTATGTAGATTTGGAGTTGTACGGAATTAATTTGATCCTGATCTCAGAGTTAATCCCCTTATGAACCTTTTCATTCATTCTGCTTGTTTATGTACCGGGTCTACTGTATATCTTGATAATTGTGTAAACCTGACGTTATATTGGTTAACAGACATTCGTCCTTCCTTTAATTCTTGAAACTCTAGCACGAGTCTATCTTTTACTACTTCTGGTGTGTACTTTTTATTGAACTTCTTCTCCAAAAAGTTTCAAGTAATCTCTTCTCCCAAAGATTTAGCTCCACCCTTAACCATCTCCTACCAACGTTCCGCCTCTCCCTGAAAAATAAAAGAAGTAAAATACACCTTTGGTTTTCAGTATATTCTATAACATTTAGTATTTTCTAAATCTGGCGAAGCCACTCTTCTGTTTGTATTAGGTCAACTTCTCCTTTAAATGCTGGCGAATTCAGTTTCTAAAATTGTATCAGAGCTCTATGTGGGTTACTCCTTGATGCCAGCTGTGCCAACCAATCTGGTATTCTATCAGGAATTTTCTGGTCTTCCTTGAGTTGTTTCACCACAATCTCGGAGTTAGTCTAGAGATAGACCCCCTGACAGTACTGTGAGGTGGGCATTACCTTCAAAATTTGTGTCTGGCAGTGAAAGATTCAGGTCCATCTATCCTTAAAAATAATCAGCTCTTGTTATTAACATCATCCATAATATAAGATAAGTTTATATATATATATATAATATATATATATATATATATATATATATATATATATATATATATATATATATATATATAATATATATATATATATATATATATAATACTACTTCTATTCATAACCTCAAAAGTATTTTTAGAACAAGATTTACAATTGTATGCTTACATTTATACAAAACATAATATTCATGGATAAGATACATAGTTCATACGCATTCCTTTATAAAACATACAAAACCCTCCTACCCCAAAAACCTCTAAAATATGCGATATGTGACATCCTTTCCCAAAAAGAAGTACTATGCATCACATTCTCCTTCAAGGAGTAACATTAGAATTAGTGGATCTTTCATCCTTATTGTCTTCCTCAGGATTCCCTTCCTCAGGGTTTTCTTCTTTAGTGCCCTCTTCCTCGGGGTCCTTACTTTTCATTGTGGTATCATCAACGCATCTCCAGTAATCATGGGCAGCATATAAGTCCTAGTTTTCGGCCCAGCTAGAATCCCACCAAATACGCCAAAGGAATATTTTTTTTTCTTGGGACTCTATCTCATCATCAATTGTAGCATCAGGAGTCTCAATCATCAGTAGGCTTCCTATGACACTCTCAGCATCACCTACCATATTCATATCCTTCTGTTCGTCAAGATCACCTCATCATCACTATCCATAGGGCTATCAAAAATCATCTCTGGGTTAGTCTCATCCGACTCATAGTCTCAGTCTATAGTGTCTGCTCTCTAACTCGAACCTTCGATCCTAAACTATCAAATAAAAATCCTGACACCCTGCAAAAGTAAAGATGTCACGCTCCGCTTCCCAAAATACGTTGAAGTGGAGTTGTGATGAGAGTCAACAACATATATACGTAAGGAGAATACCCCAAGTATACAGTTAAGCCTAAAGTGATATGGATAAGTTATATAAGTCAACTATAAAAATCACAATAACCACTGCAATATAACATATAAATCCTACACGTGATAATATTATTCTACGAACAAATCAAATAGAACAATATGGAGTTCAAGCAATAGAGAATCATTTGATATGACGAGAATAAAAGAAAGACATGAATAATACCAAAACCAGGTGATCAAGCAATAGAACTATGGGTTCTCCGGTAATGTGTGTGATCCTTCTCAAATACCTGATAAACAGAAGATAACAACCATAAACCTAGATGTGCAAATCTAGGAGAGTCATAAAACTCCCAAGGAGTGCCAAATGAGGGAAGGTGAACGTGCATGTCTTGTGTGAACATAGTATGATACTGCTAAGATAAAACGTACTGAATGAAAAATATCATGAATAAAAGTGAAATTAAAAGATAGTATAGTATAACATAACATCAATCAACATATTAAAGTATTAAGATACATGTAGTACATAACTTAAGAGTAAAGAGGACTAGTCTGTCACAATTACATGTCAGGTCAAGTGCCTATCATATCATATATGTATCATATATCTATCAGAAAATATAGGCATATAACAAGTAAGCACACATCAACTAAGGTATATTATGTTTGTCTGTTGTTATTAATTATGTCAGTGAACACCAATTGCCATATATAGTAAACGCGTCCTAACTACGCCTACTACACATGTCAATCGGGATCCTATGTTATTGAAACTGATCAATTGGAGACATTGTTTGTATTTTAAGTGGGCCTCGTACATATCCGGGACCACGGCCTAGACTCCTGGCGTTGAACCAAGCCCTAGCACTAGATAGTCAGATAAACATGTGTAATAAGCAAGAAAACATGTATAACAGAATAAGAATAAGACAGGGTGTCAGTCACCCTAAGAGAACCCTGCAGTGGAACCCTCTTTTGGCTGCAAAACCTATATCCTAAGTCCACCCAAAATACAGACGTTGTCTCCATCAATTTTTTCACTCCCGGTATAAATTGTTTAATGATCATGTTATTTAGATTATCAAAGTTAATTAAGGTACATATTACCTGGATCACTGGGATAACTCGGTGACAGTTACGATAATAATATCAACAGTGTAATCAGGATATCGGTATAACATGATGTCTGTAAACAGGATAAGCCGGACGAGGTTGTTACCGTATAACAATATTTTTCCAGCAACTTTAATAACATGAATAGTATTGTAATCAAGTGAATATCATGTACAATGAGTCAAGTCTTTCAGGTGAAATCATGATATAGTTTAGAATTATAGGTTTGTTCTTTTCTGACATTTTCATTATTTATGATTATTTATGTATTTTCTAATGAATAAATAGTTAATCATGAAAATGATTCAATTTCTAGAAATCAATGATTATTCAATAAAATATATGTATCATGCAAATTCCAGGTAGGGACAATATAAATAATTTCATGGAAATCACTTGATGCATTTGCACAAAATTAAATATTAGACATTTATAATTTTTATAATGCTAGAAAATGGACCAAGCGATTAACACATATAAATAGTGAATGAATATCAACAATAAATTCAGTAAATCATAATTAATTTAAATAAATAAAAACACTCCATAAAATGATACTGAAATATACAATAATGTAAACCAAAAAAAACACTCACATGAAATGACGCGGAACCGGGTTTGAATCATCGGGGTTGCACTGCACGAACTGGTCGGGATCTCCGAATCATCTCCGTGTTGGGTCCACAACGAACACGAATTCGGGTCTGCAACTGAAGCTGAATCGGGGTTCTAGACTGCATAACGAGTCTAAAAAGTGAGTCCAGGTTGGATCTGCATAACTAAGAGAGTGAGAGGGAGATAGAGAGATAGAGAGATACAGGTAGAGAGAGAATGAAAGGGGGGACATAGAGACACTCACACAGAGACAGACTAACACACACCCATACACTTACATATACTTACTCGCACACATACGCTCACACATATATACAGAGGGGGGAATAACACATACAACACCTGTACACGCACATGTATACACAAATATACACACATACACACATTTATACACAATTATACAAATACACAACCCCCCTACGCAGCCACGCATGCACATACACGTGCACACAAACACATACACACATGCGGAGAGATGGAGACACACACATACATGTAGAAAGAGAGTGGGGATGTGGGAAACAGAGAGATAGAGATATAGAGAGCAGGATCCAAAGAGAATGAGAGAGAGGCTCATGGCGTGGAGGGGGCAGGGGGAAGCACGACCATGAGAGGAGTAGGTCATTGCTGAGGCGGAGACCACGGCACGAGCCAGGTGGTTGTTGACTGCGTGGAGAGAAGGTGAAGGTAAAGATGAAGATGGCTATGGCGCTCGGGGACTGCAAGCGAGGACGACTGCAGGTTAAGTGTTGCGGTGGTGAAGCTGAAGGATGAGGGCGTTCTGCGACTGCAAGAACGAGGCTCGCAGAGGCAGCGTGGGTGAAGAGGTATGCTGGCGTGAGCTGGACAAGAGAGGGAGGTGGTGGAGACTTCAGATGCAGTGGTAGCAGCACGCGCGAGACATGGTCTCTACATGGAGGAGGAGGAGGAGTGCGAGCAGATTGTGTAGGGTGAGGCTCGGCTATTGGCTATGAGTGAGAAGTGGTCAGTTGAGAACGAGAGAGTAAGAGGGAGTTGGTGCAGCAAAGCAGGTGGCGGTGCTAGGAAGAAGAAGATGGGGTGAGAGAGATATAGGGAGAAAGAGAAAAAGAGATAATCGACGGAGAGGGAGATATAGAGGCATGTCGTGCAGGCGTCATGGAAGTGTGCTCGCATTGGAAAAGAGGGAGAGAAAGATAGGTAGGCTTATGGGCTTGGTTCTGAAGGGAGAAAAGGAAAAAAAGAGAAATAAATATGGGCTTGGATTTAGAGAAAAGGAAATAAAATGAAAGAGGAGTTGGGGTTAGCCATAATAATATACATACTAATAATAATAAGAAGAAGAATAATAATAATAGTTAATAATGATAATGATTAAAATAATTAATAACGATACTGCTAATTAGTAATAATTAAAAATAATGACTCCTACTAAATAATGATTAATATCTTAATACAAATTATATATATTAAAATAATATTTTTAGTATTACATCGTGTATTACAAACCTTGTGTATTACAAAGGAGTCGCATCAAGTTCATCCGTATCAAAATCTCAAAATAAATGAACTACTGAAAGTCACCAAATTTGCAAATTTTCAATTTCCTATCTCCCAGAGTTTACTTAGATGTTCTTACGTTCTGAAATAACTCTAACTTGCCTGATATTTTAACTACTCTCTTATTTCAGTGTCACATACCACTGGTGATCCATACAAAGGGCCCGCACCCTCAAAATGACACATCCGAATCAGAGAATATGAGTACTTAAATTCTAATATAAGAGGACCGTTAATCATCCCGCATTTCAGAGTTAGTCATAATCGTAAGAATCTACTACCTCTTTAAAATACCCACGTCAATCATGCAATCATAAATACAATTACACATAATTACACATTAGCCCTAACTTACTGCACTTATTCAATCTAACCTTACGCCTAAATCAGGCTCTGACACCAACTGTAACTGTCTTAGGTTTAATCACATTAATCCTTCACAGATCCTCAGTTTTTTAAAAAAATTATTTTTCCTTCCCTATTCAATAAAAGAATGAAGATTTATATCTATCATATGATCATTCAAAATTTAGCAACATCTCTCCTGTAATTTGTCATTTGTCGAAATACAATACATATCAATTCCCACACAGCTTACCAATAGTTTTAACAATATAAAAATACCAAACAAACACTCACGCAGTCAATAATAATATACCCTACCAAGAAAGGTAATAACTTGATATCCAACAACATACTAAACTTTAATATAGCATACTCAACTAGAATATGTAATAACTCCAAAAGGATAATCTATGAGAATCCATCAAGTTAATTTAAATAATTTCTTACACAAAAGGAGTCAAACTATTCATCATGAGTTCCCATCTCCTAACTTCATATTTTACACAAAAGGTCATAAACATATAATACATGATTTCTATCAACTTAGAAAGCTAAGTCCAACATATATAGATAAAGAGCTCTAAAATATGAGCAGAAAAGCAAAAAGGAAAACAAAGTATAGTGGAAGGGCTTGTGATGTCATCAAGCGAAACTCCTTCCATATGTCACCACGAGTTCTTACGCTAGTCTCTTACCCTTGCCGAGACCTGAAAATGTTGTCAAGGAATGGAATGAGCTTGATGGCTCAGTAAGTAAATCATGTTATTATTTGATGTTCTAATTAAGTTTAGACTTTAATGATTTATTAACTGTTGTAGTAAATTACCATTAGACCAAAATGAAAGGAGATACAATAACATCCCTCGGTGTTGCTCTATTTACTTATAAGATTGCACATAGCATGAGAGTAGATTTTTCACGGTTCATAATATTATATAACTCGATTTTCTTCATTTTATTTACCATAAACACGGTCTTCAATGCCGTCATAGTTATATCAAATTGTAGTTTATATTCACGCATAGCACAAATTCGTTCATTAATAATATATCAACAAATAATGTTTCATCATGACATCAACCCAATAAATGCATGAACATTTAACATCGTCTTCTCCTCCTACCGGCTCCCGTGGGCCCCTTCCTACATTGCATAGAATATATAGTTTTTCCACGCCGTCTTCCCCCTCTTACTGGCTTTCATCGATCCCTTTCTATATTGTTTTAAAATATATAGTTTCTCCACACCGTCTTACCCCTCCGACTAGCTCCCGCCGGCCCCTCCTATATTGTATAAAATATATACTTTCTCAATACAGTCTTCCCCTCCTACTGGCTCCTGCTGACCCCTTCCTCTATATATAAAATGAATATATTCACATAAACAATGTTATTACACAAGCTTGTCATACAATTTCATTCACATCATGCAACTTGCTATTTGCATGTATTGGGGTGCACATTCGCATGCACCTCTTATAGGGGGTATGGGTAAATACACCAATATACATACAAGCTTTTATATGGGAAGTAACAAATCGTCGTCGATGTTTTCATTATTCCAATTAAAGTATAACTAGTAAGTGTTCAATATATCATTAGAATGATAAATTAACTTCTTTGTTAATCTCTCAAGTTTTAGAACACTATAACTAACCATTTAATTCCTTATTTAACACTTCTAATATACTTCATCTTGCATTCTCACCATAACTAGTTCACCAATCCTTTGTTTATAATTATCCCATCTTAATATCCATTGGTATATCAATTTCTATACAAAATTTAGCACCAATTAGCAATAATATTCACAAAATTGCGAGTAAAATGAGAAAAAAAGTGACTATTATGTTCATATATGAGTTTCTTCGTAATTCCTTTTTTCCTTCTACAAGTTCTCCAAGGGTTCGGGTTTTCTCACTTGTTTTTCGGCAGTTTCCTCGCTAGATCTTGCTTGTTTGTATCCCCAAACAAAAATCTAAAGATTGAAACATGAAGATCTCATATTAATAACAAATCCATCTACAATTTAAGAGAAAAATTGATGTTTTACCTAAATAATTACCTGATAAATTTACAGTCTGAAGTTACACTTTATAGATGATGATTTTGACCCTTAGAATGTTAGATCTTGGCACAACTCCACTTCCTTATTGGATCTAGACTTGGGTACACCTCCCCCTACCCTCTCCGGCCAGCATTCAACGCATGCCCCCTCTCTCAGCCACGCGCGTGAACTAGCTCGCTCACACGCGAGATATGCTCGCTGCGTGTGTGAGCCCTTCTGCCCTGCACCGAGGAGAGAAGAAAAGGGAGAGAAGAGAGAGTGAGGAAGACAATTTAGGAGAAGAGATAGTTGGTGATGGATGGGAGTCCAATGAAGGAGAAAGAGACTTTCTAGGGCTTAGCCATGGTATTTTGGGGGAGAAGAGGAGGAAAAAAACTTGGCTGATTTTGGAGATCCCATCTGATGCTTATTTTCAACTTTGCCATTGCTTTCATTCTTTTCAGGTGTCCTTTACTCTATTCAAGGGTATCTTAACCCTTGATCTCCCCTCCCATGCTCACTGATCGAGCCAAACATACACAGAAAGATACAAACTTTTAGAACAGTGCTAGGTCTTAATTCTAACATGTAGCCTAGAACTAACGGGTTGTGATCCACAGGGAAGGACAACGATGGAAGCGTTGTGCAAGTTTCTTTCTTTTAATTTACTAAAACTAGTTTATACCTATTTTCTTAGTTTATAAAAAAAATAAAAATGCTAAGTTAAGTTAAAAAGGAGACGGTAGAAGAAGAGTTGGTGGTGGTGGTGTTGTTTTATTTATAAAAGAAAAAGAAATAGATAAAGAAAAGTGTTGGTACAAAAATCAAAAATAAAAAAAATAAAGAAGAGTACTTACCCCTACTAATTGAATCATAATGAAAATTTACCTCAACGTGAAGTAAAGCAAAGTAGTAGAAAGAAATACATTGAATGCGGTGCTTGGCCAAATTCAGTACGATGAAGAAAAGTGGGAAACCTCTATTGATTGTTACCTTCAATATAAGTTTCTTGAGAAAGGATTACAATAGTGTCACTCTACAATAACTCTTCCTCTTTTCTAATCATGTAACTCACTTTAACCTAAAAAAAATAAAAATTACATTGAATAAGAAAAAAAATCTAAACTAAAGCTCTCTCTAGAGATGGTGCCCTCTGCCTTTGAGGTTAAGGCATTTATAGAGAGAAAAAGGGGATAAGAGAGAGTGTATGGAGATAGGGAGAGCTGGCACTCCCCTGATTCAAATACCAGGCCGCGGCCGCGTTTTACAGCAAGATCCTGGCCCAGCCGCGTTTTCGCGGCAAGATCCTGGCCCAAAGTGCATGTGTCCGTCCACTTGTCCACTATCCTTATATCCTCTTGGATTTGAATTTTTGTTCTGAATTGGACGATTCATCCTTTTATCCTTAACGAAACCATTTAGGCTTTCAAAAAATCCATTTTTTCTTGAATTGGATGATATTATCTCATTTCATATACTGTTCTTCAGATAAGATGGCCTTTAGAATTTCTGAATTTGAATCGATCCCTTCTTTTGAACTTTTGATTTAATTGGATAAATCTGTCAATCTCTCACTTTTCTTTCTTAATTACACACATGCCACTAAACATGAAAATACATTAATTAGCAGGATTTTATTTAAATATAAATGCAAAAATGTGGGTTTTATTTAAATATAAATGTAGAAATGTGGCACATACGATATGAAAACATATAATGCACGTGTATGATCACACCCCCACACTTATCTTTTGCTCGTCCTCGAGCAAAGCAAAAAGAAAAGAAAAACTAAACTGACCTAGCCTAACTCGCTTTCGTAGGAATCACGGTTGCGTTTAGCACATGTAACAAGCCGTTAAACCTCTAGATTACTCTTCAAGGATGAGTTTTGTCTCGTTAGGCTTTTCAGTAGATTACACCACAAAATTTATAAAGAAAAAATAAATTGTTAGTATTTTTTGAAAATGCATTTTGAAGGAAAAAATATTTGAAGTATTAACATAAGAATTCAAGTAATCTATAAGTCATAAGATTATCAAAACTTAGTTATTTCTAAACTTAGTCTCTATTCAAAAATTTGTTTTCAATCAAGGTAAGAATTAAAATTATATTTCTCAGCTAGTCTATTATTTTACCCTAAGTCATATGCACCTTGTGACCGTGAAAATTGACTCAGGATTCTTTAAATCTAACTCTTATGCCTTATATTATTATTATTATTGTTATATTTTTTACAATTATGGCAGTAATACCCTTAGCTCTATTAGGCTTTCTAATTTGCCCATGTAACGAGCCTTAGTCGGTGACTCCCAAGCTGGACGGTTTTAGGGCACTGGGTGAGAAAACACCCCAAGGATTTAGGACTCGAGCAAATAAGACCACAAAACTAAAGATTTATATTTATACGAACCACTTTTAGGCATAAATACTTATGTTTTATGAGGTACAAATACCAAGCTTAATCAGAGAATTTTTTATAAAATAATATTTTTATAAGGCATAAGAATCTTTATTTTTGAACCCTAAATGTGTAAATGTATAAAGCATGCATATGAAATCCTAATCATCAAGGTAAAAATTAAGACTAAATTAATTTTCAATTTTCTTCCTAACCTCAAAATCAAACAAATATTTTTATTTTGACCAAGTATAAAAAATCCTAATTATGATCCTCTTATTCTTTAAAATTAACTTAATTTCTTACAAAAATAAGTCAAAGTATTATTTTTATTTTCAAAAAGTTTTAAAGAAAGGATTTTTTTCAATTAGTAAAGTTAGTATGTTAGTAAACCCTTCCCTACACCTAACTCATGCATTGCCCTCAATGTATGAATAAAATGCAATAATACATGAAAAAAGAGAAAGGAAAGAAAATTGTCACCTCAAGGTGGAGGTTCTGGTGGTGGTCTCATTGGCCAAGCGTTTCTATCCAATCTAGATACTGTGAATTTTTCTGGACCCCACCTTTATGACCTCTTTCTTATTAACATTTTTATACTACCCAATATGAATAGGATCATGCAAGATCTTAGCATGAATTTTTTTAGTTATATGACCAATCTTGAGATATCACGGAGTCATATTGATCCAAATCTTGGTCCAACAATGGAATATAATTTTGTGGAATGGATGATTTGGGCTCAACAATGAAGAGAATGGGAGCTGATACTGAGTCGGGAATAAAACTCAAATAAAATTTAGGTTCAAGAGTCAGAGTTGGTTCATGAGTTTGTTTGTTCAAATCATAGAATTCAAGTTCACAATTATTTCTCAACAATGGAATGTGACTATCCAAAATAAGTGATTCATGTTAAAGCTCTAAAGGGATAGGAATCAGTGTGGTTTTAGAATCGGGTCCCAAAGGGTAAAGAAACCGGAGTCAACATCAATTCGAAAAATGAAACTGAATCACAACATTGCGAATCATTGTCACATTCATCTTCAAGTTTAATCTCATTGAAATGAAAACTTGCCAATTTGTCAATGGTTGGTACTGGTCAAGTTCAAAGTTTTGTGGTGAAATTGAATCGTAGCCATAATCTTCAAGCTACCATCATTCTTGGTTTCCATTAATATGGCTAGAAGTATCAGGAATAGTCAAGAATTAGGTAGCAAGAGTTTCCTCATTCATATGCATGTTTTCTAATCGACTAAGTATTGCTTCTATCATATCGATAGAGTGGGGTAAAGGGATATTCACTTGGAATCATGGATTTCATACTCTCTTCGAAGTCAACAGGTTCTTCTTGTTATGATTGGACTTGATAATAGAGTAAGGATCTTGGATTTGAGAATTGTTTAGGAGAATTGAGTCCGTTATGATTTGTACTTGTCGTGTGGACTCAAGGAAGACTCCGAAAGTCTTTTCTAAAGAAGATTTTTCTTCTATAAGTTGGTCATGATATGGAGTATATGAAGTTGTTGTTGATAAGGTTGTTGATGAAAGACTCAGGGGAGTTGTATCCCTACTGACTCGGTGAAAAGTCATGATGATTATCTCATTCTTGTTCATAACACCGGGATTGGAGCATATGTTGATTCAGATAAGACCAATCTGGCATACTTGGTTGGTTAAAGTTATGTAATGTCGGGTTGGTAATATCCGAATTGAAAGAGGTTAGAGTGAAGTATGGATCACTATATGCATTGAAAAAATTATAATTGTAATCCATATCACAAATATATTAAAAACAAAAAACAAACAAATGAACAAATAAAAGAAAGAAAAATCTAGCCTAAGTTAGGGTTAAGTTTAGACCTAGACGACTCCTAACTGTTGATTATCTACAGAACGTATATTGCAGAACCTGACCACAAGTTAATCGGCCGGGTAGGGATAAGACCAGTAGGAGGTATCCTTACCTAAGGAACAGGCCTAATTATGCCAAAACCTAGTCCTTTGGAGTTTCGCCCCTCAATCTCCACTTTTGACATCGATTTGACAAGAGTCAACTTCTAACAACTTCCCACTTAGATCAATCCTTATTTGACTCCGAGATGTCCCAAGGGCCAACGTCTACTCAATTTTAATTAGGCTGAGTTAGTGAGTGAGGAGATGATTTTTGGGCTAAGAAAGGGTAATGACTTCCCCCACCATATGTTGTTTAATGGGTCATGCCCTTAGATCATTTTCATGCTCGTGTGCAAGTATATAGCGCATAAATAACACTCAAGCAATATAACATACAAGTGTGTTTCCTAGTTATATGCAATGCAAATGTCCTTTCCTCCAACACTTTTCAATAGTAATGTAAAAGGTAAACGAATTAGACACGTGCTCTACGATGCAAGAGTCTAAATATTTTTTAGTATTTATAAAGCAGCCACATTACTGTTGAGATTAAAAACATGTATAGAGTAAGTTAAATAGATAAACTAATAACTGCAGAGAGCTAATCTCTGAAAATCAAGCAACCTGCAAGAAACTACAGTTAGTAATTCAATACAGTTGTGGGTTCTGGCGCTCTGCCTTTTGGACAGAGACAGAGTAGTAATATATCCATTGCAGCTTCTAGTTTTCTGAAATTAGCCCATGTACATCAAAATAGAGAAAAAAAGGATTAATCGTTAAAGTAAATCAAAAAGAAAGAAAACTTACCGTCCCCCCTAGCAACGGCGCCAAAATTTGTGATCGAGCCAAACCTGTACAGAAAAAATACAAACTTTTTAGAAAGTTCTGAGTCCTCAATTCTACCGTGTAACCTAGGGCTAACGGGTTGCGAACCACAAGGAGGAACAGTGATGAAAGCATTGTGTAAGTTTTTTCTTTTAATTTATCAAAACTAGTTAATACCTATTTTCTCAGTTATAAAAAAGAAAAAATGTTAAGTTAAAAAGAGATGGTAGAAGAAAAGATGGTGGTGTTGTTGTGTTTTATTTATAAAAGAAATGGAAACAGATAAAGAAAAGTATTGATGAAGAAATCAGAAATAAAAAGAAATAAAAGAAGAGTACTTACCTCTATTGTTTGAATCATAATGAAAATTTACCTCAGCGTGAAGTAAAGCGAAGTAGTAGAAAGAAATACATTGAATGCGGTGCTTGGCCAGATTCAGTACGATGAAGAAAATGGGAAATCTCCATTGATTATCACCTTAAATATTAGTTTTTTGATAAAGGATTACAATAGTGTCACTCTACAGTAACTCTTCCTCTTTTTAATCATGTAACTTTCTCTAATCTTAAAAAAATTACATTGAAGAAGAAGAGAAAACATAAACTAAAGCTCTCTCTGGAGATGATGCCCCTCTGCCTTCGAGATTACAGGTATTTATAGGAGAAAAAGAGGATAAGGGAATGGAGATCAGGGGAACTGGTGCTCCCCTAATTAAAATACCAGGCCACGGAAATGCGGCTTTTGCCGCGCTTCAGCGGCGAGATCCTGGCTATTGGGCTAGGATCAAAGCATGTGTGTCCGTCCACTTGTCCCATATCCTTATATCCTCTTAGATTTGAATTTCTATTCTGGATTTGACGATTCATCCTTTTATCCTCAGCAAAACCAATTAGGCTTTCAAAAATTCGTTTTCTCTCTTGAATTTGGATGATATTATCTCATCTTATACACCCGGTCTTCAGATAAGATGCCCTTTAGAACTTCTGGATTTGAATCGATCCCCTTTTTTTGAACTTTTAAATTTAATTGAATAACCTGTCAATCTCTCTCTTTTCTTACTTAACTACATGCATGCCAATAAACATGAAAATACATTATTTAGCAGAATTTTATTTAAATATAAATGCAGAAATATGGCACATATGATATGAAAACATGTAATGCGCGTGTATGATCACTCACCTACTCCCTCCACTAGCTCTGAGGATTAAATAATTGTTATTGTAATTTATTTATTTGTTATATATATATATATATATATATATATATATATATATATAGAAAAATGTATATCAGCCCGCGGGCTGAGAGTACTCTCTCAGCCTGCGGTGACGTGGCTCAAATTGTCACCTCACTGACTCGCGGCACGCTTTTAGGTGACTGTTAAATTACCAAATACCCCTTATGAAAAGCAACTCTTTTTGGTTCCCTTCCTTATTGTTTATTATTATTTTTCCCCCTTTTTTTTGCCGCTCTTTATAGGATATTCCATATAAATTACTTTTCACCCTATTTCCTGACCTCTTTTTGAAAGATCTAGTTTCACCTTTTCAGTCTGCGATAAACTTTTTTCTGAAAATATAAAATCTTTTCAGATCAATTTTTTTCTGCAAAATATTAATGTCGACGTCTGAGCAGTATACCGGCGATCTTAATATGGAAGATATTGCATCTGGTTCTACTTGCTCTCAGAATATTGAAAATCTTGAAGGGTTGACATCTCTGCATGCCGATCAACAGGTTTTAATTGTTTATATATATTTTAAAAAAAATTTCTTAAATATTTAATTTTTTTTCTTTAGACTATGAGGTACTGCGACCGTTTTAATATTCGGTCGCAATCTTATTTGAAAATAATCTCCGGCTGTGAATTCTTTTTTTCTAGGTATGCGTCTTAGGTCGCAGTCTTTAGTAAGGAGTAATATATATTTCTTCACATACGGATAACTGCGACTTAGGTCATAGTCTTTAGTAAGGAGTAATATAGATTTCTTCACATGCGGATAACTGCGACTTAGATCGCAGTCTTTAGTAAGGAATAATATAGATTTATTCACATACTGATTACTGCGACTTAGGTCGCAGTCTTCAATAAGGAGTATTATAGATTTCATGTCGTATGTGAAATCTTATTTTTATTTACTGCGACTTAGGTCGCAGTCTTTAGTAAGAAGTAATATAGATTTCTTCTCATACGGATAACTGCGACCTTGGTCGCAACAGCTGATAAGAAGTAAATTGTTTTCATCTCTTATGCGACCTTGGTCGCATTTATATAACTTATATTTTAGAATACAGTGATATCTAAAAAATATTTATATTCATTTAATTCGTGTAAATTCTTTTTGTAGGATATGAATGCACATGCAGAAATGTCTGGAAGCTCAGATAAGTTTATAGGGAAACAGTTCCTGTCGCATATGGAAGCATACAATTTCTACAATTCTTTTGCAAGGAATAGAGGTTTTAGCGTGAGAAGAAAAAGTACAGATAAGTCACGGAAGCCTCCTCATGAGATGATTTGCAGAAAATTTTGCTGCAACAAGGAAGGTCTGAAGAAGTTGTGTGACAAAAGACAGGAGGGGCTTACAGTGCATCGTCGAGTTAACACTAGAGTAGGTTGTCCTACTGAGATGCATATCCGTCTTCGTTTATTTTTGGACTCAACTCGATATTGGGTTATCACAAAATTTGTTGATACTCATTCACATGAATTGTCTAGCCCGGATAAGGTACATCACCATTACTCTCACCAGACTCATCGTTCAACAATTAGCAGAAGCATTATGAGCAATCTGGTTGATGTTGGAATGCGGCCTTCAAATATTTCCCGCGTTGTGAATGCAATGAGCCAGGGAGAAGGCTGTGAAGAAGTGCGCCCTCAACAAGTTATTGATTTCACTCGTCAACGTAGAAATAACTGCGGTCATGAGTTTATTGCTATTATCAAATATTTTCAAGAGAAAGCCGAGACCGATCCAGAATTCTTCTTTTCAGGTGAAGTTGATAACGCGGGCACACTTAGAAGCATTTTTTTGGCTGATGGAAGAGCTATTTCCTCGTATCTGAGCTTCTGTGATGTGATCATTTTTGACACCACATACAGAACTAATAACTTGAGCTTGCCATTTGCTTCATTCACTGGAGTAAATCATCACCGGCAGTCAATTTTGTTCGGCTGTGCAATGCTTGCTGATGAGCAGAGGGATACTTTTGTTTGGCTATTCCAAAAATGGCTCAAGTGCATGCATGGAGTTGAACCGAAGCTGATTATTACTGATCAGGATGCGCAGATTGGTGAGGCCATCAAGATTGTTTTCCCGACGTCTCGGCACCGTTACTGTTTCTGGCATGTACGAAAACATATTGCCGAGCAACAAATCCCAATGGCTAACAAGTATGGAGAAGATATGGTCTCCGATTTTCATGCTTGGTACACCTCCCGCGATATAAGCACTTGTGAGGAACGATGGCGTCTGATGAGTGAAAAATATCAGTTAGAAGAAGAAGATGACAGTTGGTTGATGAAGATGTACAGGCTTCGTGGACATTGGGTTAATGCATATCTCAAGGATGTTTTTTGTGCTGGAATGACAACCAGTCAGAGGTCCGAGAGTATTAATTCCTTCTTTGATGGTTTTGTTAACTCAAACACTAAACTAGTGAAATTTGTTCACCAATATGATAAAGCCGTTGCTTCCCGTCGTGCATCTGAATCTCTTCAAGATTTTAGGGGTTTGAATTCTGTGCCCAATTGTACATCCAATCCTTATGAGATACAGGTTTCGAAGTTGTATACACCGAAGATTTTCAGTTGTTCCAAAAGGAATGGGCAGTTGTAATGACACTGTTTTCAGAAGAGGTGGAACATGACAAACCTGGATCAACATATTTGGTTGGTAATTTTTCAGAATCAAAAGACAGTTGGGAAAGGTCAGTTATGATAAGCGAGAGGAACTTCATCTTTCTTGCAGTTGCTCGTTATTTGAAACAGAGGGTATCCTATGTAGACATATTCTGTGTATTTTGTGGCGCAATCACGTTACACATATACCGGAATCATATATACTTCAGAGATGGAGGTTGGATGCTCGTTACAAAAACGTTGCAATTGAAAATGGCATGAGGCCTTTTCCCAGTCAAGGCACTCCACGGACGGCTAGATTGTGGACAGTTCGTTCAAAATTTAATGCAATTCTGGACATGGTCGCTGATTCTGATGAAAATATTTCAAAGTTGGAGGGAGTTTTGGAAAGTTTTGCCCAAGATACCACTAGAGATACAGAGCAATGTCAGGAAATGATCATTCATCACATCCTAAGACTGCCGTTGGTTCCAGTGGATCCGTTGTCATATTGCGAGATGGTGAAGAATTGAATATACGTGATCCAATTGGTCCTGTACCAACCAAGGGAGACCTAGAGCTGCATCCAGGCTCAAGTCTGGTTTTGAAGATTCTATATATCAGAAGGAAGTTAAGCATCGAAGATGTGGTAACTGCCAAGAGCTGGGCCATTACAGGACTGGTTGTCCGTTAATGGTATATTACATTAAACCTGTTAATCATTTTTTTTATAACGATTAATCTTTAAAATTCTTACTATTTATTTTTTTATTGGCAGAAGAAGTAGGTTTGGGTTGCCTCCATCTCGAAGGAACAAAGACTTCAATTTTTTATGAAGTGCGACCAGGGTCGCACAGTGTAGAGAGATTAAGTCGCATTCTGACACTGGCGTGTAATTATAATCAGATTTATTATCATTCTTTGATTTCTACTGTATTATTTTTGTATGTACTTATACTTTAAAGTTTTAATGCTACAAAATTCTACTTTATAGTTTAATTTTTTTGTACATAATGTAGTCAGAGACTTTGGTCGCAGTGTACATGGTTAATTGCGACTAAGGTCGCATTGTTATTATTGATAAAGATGGCCAGCAACTGCAATGTAGGGTCGCACTACATGTACTGCGACTTAGGTCGCAGTACGTTAGGTAGGTGTTTCCTTTATATTAACACGCATAGCGACCAAGGTCGCAGTGTTGTTGTTGATTAAAACATTGCCGCCATCAACTGCGAACAAGGTCGCATTATATTTTATTAAGACTGCGGCTATCAACTGTCGCAACCTTCTTTTTAAAATTTTGAGATGGTGAAGACTTAAGTCGCAGTACGTTAGGTATGTGTTTCCTTGATATTAACACGCATAGCAACCAAGGTCGCAGTGTTATTGTTGATTAAAACATTGCCGCCATCAACTGCGACCAAAGTCGCATTGTATTTTACTAAGGCTGCGGCTATCAACTGCGACCAAAGTCGCAACCTTCTTTTTAGAATTTTGAGATGGTGAAGACTTAAGTCGCTGTACGTTAGGTAGGTGTTTCCTTTATATTAACACGCATAGCGACGAAGGTCGCAGTGTTGTTGTTGATTAACACAATTACTGAAGGCATGTTTGTTTCTAACATGAGTACGCAATAGTAAAAGCCAAGTTGTAACAAATGAAGACTGTAAATAATCAATGGAACTTATAATAAATAAATGTATAGAAATGTGTATAAATTAAATCAATACAACAAAAAAATTATGCAATGAATTGCACTTGAAATATTTTTTACATTTATAAAAAAAAATTGTGGTATATCAATAATTTGTCAACTATCAGTCTTCATATGTCGTATGTCGTATAATGTCTGTTTCTTCATCCAACTCTTCTCTACATCTGCAAGTATCATGTATGCAAGCTCACTTCTTAGTTTCTGTACACCAGCAACCGTAACAGCATCAACAGCTGATAGATGATAGCCAGACGCTATGCTTTCCATGACTTGCATACATATATAGCGCAATCAACACTGAAATTTCCATAGAGCAATCATTAAATGAAATTAGATTTTGTACTAAAAATAAGTAGAAAATATGAAATGAAATTAGATGTCAAAAAATTATATACATGTTTGCTTGTTGGGGGCATTTTGCGTATTTTATTTTAATTTTTCTCATTAATTTTTGGAATGAATCTCAAAAATCTATAATAATCTTTCTTTCTGCAATGTCAATAGGAACAAAAATTAGTATTAATCAAATTAATTGCAAGTTTCCAGTAATCAAAATATTAAATTTCAACTCACCATTATTCTTGCATCTCTTTGGTAAACCTTTGTTATACTACTTTTTTGTCAGCTGGGACCAAAGAGTTGTAAAAAATCCACTCTTCTGTGGAGCAATCGAATACCAGCAAGGTCCAGTGAAATCACGGCTCGTCGGCACTATGTTTGTGATTGATCGGGAAGAACATGTACTGCACGTCAGCTGTCCAGTTTTTCAACAGCTTCTGCTTGATGAAATGACCTTCCAGATCTTCAATTTTATTTACAACACCGTGTTGCGGACAAGAAAAAAAATTTAAATCAAATACAAAATGAATTTAAAATATAACAAAAAATTAATTAAAATTAGGAGTCATTAAGTCAAGACAAGACACTGCGATCAAGGTCGCAGTATATTATTTAGTCGCAGTACATGAGTTAGTAGCAGTACATTTTAATTATAAACTGCGACCTTGGTCGCAGCTCAGACCTTGATCGCAGGTCGCAGCTGTTACATTTGTCGCAGTACCTGAGTTAGTAGCAATACATTTTAATTATAAATTGCGACCTTAGTCGCAGTACATGTGTTAGTAGCAGTACATTTTAGTTATACACTGCGACCTTAGTCGCATTACATGATTTATGCCTACACAGAGATAGAGAATATTAGTAATCTGTTCCAGAGTTGATATTACATTAAACCGTAAAGGAGAAAGTAGATTTTTACCCAAGCTTCGCTTCGGAAGAATATGCTTTTTAATCTTTCTCTTTTCTCAAGATGCTGCATGTAGAAATGAATTATATTTGCATCTAAGTCTCTACTGAACATCAGGTCCTCAATTTCATTCCTTGAAATGATGATTGCATTATCGGCATCCTGATACGCAGTAGAACTGCAAGATATTCAAAACAAAGTTAGTAATTTAATTGTTCTTATATAAAGGTATAACAGAAATTTTTTGATATGAATTAACTTACTCTGAGTAGGACTTGTCGAAGAATTATTTTATAAGAGCTTGTTGAAGGGGCTGCAGAATTCTGTATGATGTGGTTTCGGTCAATTATCTCGATTTTGGCTCAGTAGAGGAAATCTCTTTGTCGCCGAAACCAGCGGTAGAACTCGCAGCCGCAGGCTGTGGAAGAGGATTTTCATTTTTTTCTTCTTCTGTTTTGGATAAACAAAGTCGGAGTCATCGCGATCTCTTTCAGCGCGCTTGCGTTCTTTGACTCCCATCTCTATTGTTCCTTTAGAGGTTTCCAAAACAGCTTCTTTTGAGTATTGCTTCTGAGGCGGAGTATGTTCTTGAATTTTTTTTCAGAAGCACTATCTTTTTGGGGTTCTTGAATCATTTGACTTATATCCACAGAAAATTTTTGCATATCTTCCCCATAAAAATTTAAAATAGATTCAGAACCCATTATTTTATCCTCTTCCAGTTTTTTCTTCTTCTCCTCTTCAGCCTGCTTCTCCATCTGCTCCTTCATTCTTTTGTTCTCCATCTGCGCATTCCTCCTCTTCTTCTCATTCTCTTCCTCTTCCCTCCTCCTCCTCTCCTGCCCCTCCTCTTCCCTCCTCCTCTTCTCCTTCTCCTGCTCCTCCTTTCCCTCCTCTTCTTCTCCTTCTCCTCTTCTTCCCTCATTCTCCTTTCATTCTCCTACTCTTCCCTTCTTCTATTCTCCTTCTCCTTCTCCTCCACTTCTCTCCTCCTGTTCTCCTTTTCCTTCTCTTCTTCCCTCTTCTTCTCCTTCTCTTTCTCTTCCTCTTCCCTCTTCCTCCTTTCATTCTCCTCCTCTTCCCTTCTTCTATTCTCCTTCTCCTTCTCCTCCACTTCTCTCCTCATGTTCTCCTTTTCCTTCTATTCTTCCCTCTTCTTCTCCTTCTCCTTCTTCGCAGCAGCGGCTGCTCTCAGCAGCTCTTCTTCTTCCTCTTCTTTAACCTTTAATTTCCTCTGCTGCCTTTTTTGGTTTTTCTTCTCTCTTTTTTCTCTCCTTTTTAATTTTAATTCAGCCTTGAGTCTTTTCTCAGTCTCCATATTTTCAATTTTTTTTTCAAGCTGAGAAACATAATCTCTCAAGTGCTGATTTTCAGACCTCAATTGTTTTATTTCTTCTGCTTGAACATCCGGTGGAGGTGGCAAATAACCTTCAAAAATGGTTCTTGCTCACTCGTTTCAGCCGGTTCTGGCTCCTTTTCCGCCGGGATGTCAGCTTCATTATATGTATGGCCTCCTTTATCTCATTCACTTTCACCTTCTTCTTCTTCTTTTTCTTCTTCTTCATCTTCACCTTCATCTTCTGCTACTTCTTCTTCCTCCTCCTCTTCCCCTTCAATAGGAAGGCCAACCATATTTTTTTCAGCATTAGAGATGTTGGCCATTCGACTCAAAATCTGAAAAATAAACAGAAAAAGGTAAGTTAAAAATAAAACAATGAAATAATGATACTGCGACCATGGTCGCAGTTTATTTATGAAATATTTTGGATAAGAATGCAACCATGGTCGCAGTATGTTTGTCGTGCACAAATTTATCTGCCAAGACATGCAGCTCAACACTGCGACCATGGTCGCAATTCTGTTGAAAAGGGTATTTTCAAGAGAATGCGACCATGGTCGCACATTATTTGTCAGGCAGAAAACGAACTGCGAAAGGTGCAGCTCAATACTGCGACTATGGTCGCATTTTATTTGTACTACACATAAAAAGAAGTTTAACTTACAATATTGCTGTCAATCTTATTTAGATCAACTTCAAGTAGAGATCTGCTAATATTTTGGAGGTCCCATCTTACTGCGAGTGGGGTTTTTTCCTCCAAACCAGACCTCTTCTCAAAAATAGGTGCCCTCTCACACAGCCAATACTGCAAAAATGAAAAATTAAATTAGTTTCCACAAATTTTCTCAATTTATGGGTAAATTTCATACAATGTTGGCCAAATTTGAGATTTCTACTTACAATAATTTGCACAGAGCATCCTTGCAGCTCGTACGTGGTTTGCCTGAAGATGTCCATTGACTCAATCAGGAATTGCCAAACAGCTTTTGCCCAGCATATTGTCCTCATCAGTTGCATATTGGCAATCTGTTCTACAATATACCACGGCACTGTGCATTTACTGCCAGAGAAGAAAAGAGTGGCCGACATGTATAGGATGACTAATGTGGTAAAGTCTTGAGCTGCAAGTCTATTTATGTCTCTTATAATTTCATTTATAGACAATTGCTGCTCAGATTGTTCATCCGGTGTCACATCTAATATATCCCTCTTCCTTCTCTTGACAAGAAGATCATCCAAAGCATCTTCAATAGATACTTTTGTGATCTTCTTTATATTGGGGAAAAAATGTTTTATAACCCTTCTATCTTTCATCGTACATGTCTTATTCATCACAAAATCTGCCCCATTGACAGGTAGACCAAAAGTTAGGGCAACATCCTCCACTGTTAACTCAATCTCTTTGCCCCCAATTGTAAAGGTCTTTGTATTCCTGTCATACTGGTCTAAAATACGCAGTACGGCAACGTTTGATTTTAGAGCCTTTTCAGCCCCAAATTCTTCATTGTAGAACGCCATGAAGATTAGGCCAAATGGGGTATTCTTCATCGCCTTTACGAAATCAGCCTGTATGTACTTCTTAAATTTCTTCATTAACTGGCACATTGGTTTTATGCTTGATCTCAGAGGACGAACCTGTATCTGTTGTTTACCTACGTAGGAAGAAAAATTAAACACTTTAGACCAATGATTATTTAAAAATTATAAGGGAATAAAAAGCATATTTGTTTTTTAATAAACTGCGACCTCGGTCGCAGTCATGCATTGCAAAAAAAATAACTAGAACCAGGACTACACTGCAATCTAGGGTCGCACTACATGTACTGCGAACAAGGTCGCACTGCGACCAAGGTCGCATAAGACTACAGTGCAATCAGAACAACTGCGACCCGGGTCAACACTGCGACCAAGGTCGCATAAGATTACAGTTCAAACAGAAACAACTGCGACACAAGTTTGATAAAAACATATTATTTAAAATAAACTGCGACCTTGGTCGCAAGAGACTACAACTCTTAATTAAACAACTGCGACCCCATGTCGTCAGTATGTAAGAAAAAAAAAGTAAGTTTCATATACTGCGACCTACGTCGCATTCGTCTACAAGGAAAGGTAAAAAAAAAAAATTCCAAAGTCGCACAGATCTGAACTGCGACACAGTAAAAATAGAAGTAAATAATAAAAACTTTCAAAAAATAGAACTTTTATCGTCTAAAGTTTGAAAATCTTTCTTAATTGCGACCATGGTTCTAATATTTAAAAAAAATTAAAAAAACATGCGACTTCAGAAATAAATCTTGAAAAAATTTAAAACTATTAAAATACACAAACCCTAAAATTTTTTGAAAATATCATTTTTGTAGTACCTTTTTCGACGGATGATTTCTTAGGCGCCATCAGTTGCAAATATGTTTTTTAAAAAACGGATCAAATTTTTGAAGGAAAAGAACTAATTGGATCAGAACCGCCGGTTGAAGTTTTAGAGCTGTAAATTTTTTTGGAAGACAATTTTTTTACATAAGGTAAAAGGTTGTGAGGGAGGGTATTTTCGGAAAATACAATGTTGAGGTGACTGGCATTAAATTGGGCGGGATTTTACAGGATTTTGTCCGCCAAATTTTTTTACAGATGTGGGGCGGTGATGTTGCCACGTCCGCAGGCTGAGAAAACTCTCTCAGCCTGCAGGCTGAGGTACAGTAAGCCCATATATATATATATATATATATATATATATATATATATATATATATATATATATATATATATATATATATATATATATATATATATATTCTAAAAGATACAATTCCATAGAATTAATTTGTACACTCGTTCATAAATTTAGATATAAACACACAATGTGTGTGTGTGTGTGTATTGTGTATTTAGTTCATTTAAGCTAAAGGGAGTGAACAACTAATTATAAATCAAATTTTAATTTAATTAGATGATTAAAGTAATAGATCGGGATTAATCCGTGCCGGATGTTACACTGGCATTTACGCTCTGATCTTTCAAAATTGGCACTTTACCCCCAGAGACTAACACCGGTTAATTTTTCCGTCAAAGGGGGGCACATAACCCCTTAAAATTGTCCTCAGCCTAATTATTCTTAACCTAATACTAATCTTATCATGATTCCCATCAAGTAAATAGGATGCCATCTTTTTTTACTTTCTTATAAGAGATCGAAGAAGAAGGTAACCATATTTTTTTAAGATTAGAATAGGTGAAAATTAAGATTAGATTAAAATAAATTAGAGCGGAGAACAGTTTCAGGGGATCACGTGACCCCTTTTAATCGAGAAGTTGAAGGGTGTTAACCTCAAGAAGATAAAGTGCCAATTTTAATAAGTCAAGACGCAAAATATCAGACCCCTGATAGTACAAGAGGTTTTTTTTTTTTTTACATTTTATCCTTATAGATATAAATAAAAATGAACAAGATTATTTTTACTCACACTTTGTTTTATGTTATTTTTGTAGTAGATAGCGGTCAAATGAGCATAGAAATGAATGAGCTCACATAGATCAGAAAGTACTCCCCCCTGTGGAAGGTTGTGAGTTTAGATCTCCCAATCTCATTGTAGGTAAGGAGATTCGAGCTTTAAAACTTCTAGTTGTATTACTCCCACTTTAGATAAAAAGATTTCTATTATTGTGTTGAAATAATGTTAAAGGTGATATCAAGTCTCTTCTAATATATTACAAGGAAATATTAAAAGAAGAGAGCATGAATTTGTTGGGAAACTTGGACTGTCCAAGTGAGTTTGACAACTTAAGCTGAAATCTTAGGCGGGACCCGCTGCTCGAAATACACGAAAAATGATTAAATGTGTTTTTCTTTCACTGGAGATGAACATGATATATTCACATATTCAATTCCATTTTCAAATGAATGAGATATTCAAGTCGAAGTTGGCCTAAAACAAGAACTAAATGGGACCAAAATGGGTGAAAACTCTTTAATCCCACATTGAAAGTGGTAAAAAAAAAAGTTGAGTGATTTAAATATGATGTAACACCCCAAATTTTTAAACCCTGATTTAACACTATATTCTTGGATTATTGAGACTATAAAGAACATCAGAATATTTTAATTTGGTTATATTTATGTGAAAATAAATTTGGAAATTTATCAAGGAAATTTGAAATGGATTAATTGGAAGAATTTAAATAAATATGCATGTTATTACATACTTATATATAATGGTGATAATAATTATGGTGATGTATATACATGGGTACAAGTCACACATTTGTATATGACTACAATTCATGCAATATCTAAATATAGAAGAATTTATTTTTTTGTTACTTGTATTAGTGAGAAATGATCTCATATTAGATGGAGGGTTAGGATTGACTTGAGATGAGTGATGAGGAGTAGGTGGAGTAATGGGAGATGAGGACAAGTGGCACTTATGGCATGTATAATATAATTAGGTATTTGTATATATTAAGTAAGTGGGAGAAATAAAGATATTTCTCATAAAAATATTTCCCCTTTTTCCCAAATCCTCTCTCTCCCTCACGCAGACTCCCAAATCCCTCTCTCTCTCCCTCTCCCTCCCTCTCTATCTCTCTCTCTCTTGCAGGCTGGACGCCGGCAAGACGGCAGGGCCGTGGCCAGGTGTGGCCGCGCGCACCAGGCGCGCGGCCAGGGGCGGCCAGGCGCGGCCGCGCGCAGCAGCAGGCGCGGCCAGCCGCGGCCAGGGGCGGCCAGGGCCGCGGCGGCGACGGCGACGGTGACCGGCTAGGGCGGTGGCCGGAGATCGGAAAAATTTATGTGAGTGGGTTTCTCTTTATTCTTTTCTCAATTTTTTCCTTTTTTTTGGAAAAGCCCTAGATCTGAATCTGTTGTTGGAATAAGATTTTCTCCCTTGCATATTCATGCAATTGTTCCTTATTAATTCATGACTCCTAATGCATGTAGTGATCTAAATTGATTTTAGATTTGTGTAAGTTAATCCAATTTGTAGGCAAGTGATGAGTAGGAGGTTACATGATGGGTTTGTCATGTGGTAACGGGGCTTATCAAATTTCAGATTTAGTGTAAATTTCAACCCTAGAACTCCCAACCTTATACTTTAAGTTGATGGTGATGAAACTTTAATTAAAGGTGTGTGAGACTAAATTTTGAGCAATTTTTATTCTTTCTTAAATTGGGTCGAATTCTTAAATGAATCATGGGCAAATGCATGATGAACCTATTTGTGACAACCCTAACCCTATGTGAAAGCATGATGTGGAAAGAAGGGTTATGGTGTGGGGTTAGTTTAAAGTATATCAAGATGAATACTCTCTTGTAAATTGTATATGGTTCTATCTT
Source organism: Agave tequilana (assembly GCA_038442645.1). NCBI lineage: Eukaryota > Viridiplantae > Streptophyta > Magnoliopsida > Asparagales > Asparagaceae > Agave > Agave tequilana. The sequence continues at coordinate 39,178 of JAVJIF010019365.1, read as the reverse complement.
GGGAAATCAATCGGAGGTTAGTGTTGGTTATCATTAAGTAAATGAGGTTAAGTCAAAAGGTGGGTGACATCATATCAAAAGTCCTAGTAACGATTGATGTATTGTTATTAGAAGTCAAGATTAATCCAAGCGTGGAATCAATATCATAAATTAGTGGATCGTTATAAATGGGGGAGGTCAAGTTATAGATCACTCCTAACCACTAGTGTAGATGGAGAATCTTGAAGTATTTTACACTTGTGAGTGTTGAATCTCTTGCCACTCCTACATAATAAGTGCAAAAGCAAATCAAAATTTAATCTTGGTCATGTTAGTGTGATATAAGAAAATTTTGCGATATAAATTAAACTATGAAATTTGAAGTGACTTTAAGGGGGTTTTCGATCAATCATGTAGTGATTGAACTATGAATGCTCTTATAAAAATTTCTCGTGATCAAAATCTAAATACCTAAGTTCATGCCTTCCTCATGATTTAATTGAGATGAGGGAATAAGAGGAAAAGTTGAGAAAATGTGTAGTTCAAAGCACTTGGTAATAATAATACTAATCTGTTAAAGCCTGTCCAGATTTGAAACCAGAATCTCGGGGTTCCTTTCGTAAGGATATTTAGTAAGGAATAGGTCATGTAATATACCGTTGGAAAGCTAATCGAGTCTACTTTCCAACCGCGCTTACGGTGCCCTAATCAAATGTCTGTGCTGAAAATTATCACTGGAACATGATAACTTGTCGAAAGTGCTAAGTTGCAGAATTTTTAGATGTCTAAGTAATTTTCTGTTTATTTCAGCTTTTCGTGCAACTTAAGTGGTGTCTACTCCAGATAGCAGACTGTCCTTATCTGGCTCATAAAAATATAAGGTACCAATAAATTCGTGTGCAGTTTAGTGCCAAGTGGAATGAGATCCGTACTTTACTATGCATATGATAATTTCTTAGAGATTCCGACACTGGGTTAAAAGTGAAAGATTTGTTACTGTTAAGGAGGTTCGCATTCCTACCTTCAGTTTAAATAAGATATTGTCTATATTCTCATTTCAAAGAAAGGTATGGACTGCTCAAGTCATTAACTTTTCTAAGTTCATCTGAATTTGTTTAAAAGTTGTTTAACATGAGTGTGATACGTTAGTAGATGCCCCTATAACATCGTCATAGTCAACTAAGAATTTTATGAGAATGATTTGTGTTGTATAATATACCTAATATGAATAGTTGGATAGTGCATGAATGGAAATAGATGTTATTACTTAAGTGCTGACCTATTGGAGCACTTATAATTGATAAGCATGTTAAGAATCCGAACTTGGGAATTGTGTGGATATGATTTTGTATGATGTTATATGTGTTAAATGTAGGAAGGGGCCAGCGGGAGCTGGTAGGTGTGAAGACGGGGTATGATGTTATATGTGTTAAATGTAGGAAGGGGCCAGCGGGAGCTGGTAGGTGTGAAGACGGGGTATGATGTTATATGTGTTAAATGTAGGAAGGGGCCAGCGGGAGCTGGTAGGTGTGAAGACGGGGTATGATGTTATATGTGTTAAATGTAGGAAGGGGCCAGCGGGAGCTGGTAGGTGTGAAGACGGGGTATGATGTTATGTGTGTTAAATGTAGGAAGGGGCCAGCGGGAGCTGGTAGGTGTGAAGACGGGGTATGAGATGGGTCATGTGTCATGAAATAAGATGTGCTTATTCAAATTGAACAGTGTTCTATGCTTGTCCTTATGCATGACTGTGAAGCTCTGCTTTATTATAAGAGATAATGAAATATTATATGATGGGTGAAAGTGCAAGGTTAATCCATGCAGTACTTGAATGGTGATATGATATACATGTATTTAAATCCTTACAAATGATTGAAAATGAATGGTTATGTGTGATACAAATGTGTATGTGTGTGTATGTGACACTGGGGGTATGAGGGTTGTGTCATCGTATATGACATGAAACCATCAGAATACAAGTCCAACTGATTTAAATAAATACCATATATATTGGGTGAAAGCGGGTATGTGAATCCGTGCATTTATTGAAGTGTGATGCGTTATTGCATTATGAGATATATATAGGATTGTATGTTATAAAATTTTGGTTCGTGATGCAAGTGTTGTTTGATTGCATAAACTAGGTTTATGGCATAACTCTGGTGGTTAGTATATTATAGCGTGGAGTGCAAGGCACGTGAGTAATACATTCTATGTGTACATAAAGGAGAGAGCTTGTTCTTATAACTCTTAGACTCTATCACATATAAAGATGAAAATCCAAGAAAGCAATCGGGGAGTACAATCATAAGAATCTGATCATCTTCAGAATTTAAGAGACCGGGGTCTTGATTTTTAAATTATGGGACGTCACTGTTTCTTCATCTTCTTACTGTTTCAGATTCCTTTTATTACGTGTATATTCATATTCTTGTTGAGATATTATCTTTTCTTGATTATTCCTACCTCACTCACTGAGCTGTCGAGCTCACCCTCCCACAGACTAATATGTTGCAGGTTGCTTGGAGGCAGGGGTCAGGGTTATGCTGCGTAGGGTTCGTTCCGAGTCTATCCAACTCTTGTATCTTGGAACGCTTGGGTTTTGTGAATGATACATGTGGGTCGTGAGATAGACTATAAATCTTGTATATATATATATTTGGAGAACTTGTAGTAGTTTCCTTTCAAGTTGACATTCGAGATACCTTGTATTTGGTTGTAGTAATAAGATGTATATTTATCAACATGATGCCATGTTAAGTTGAAAGTTATCATTTCTGAGACTCTATGGATGAATATAAAGAAACTCTAGAATTCATATTGATATGTTTCTTCATAAGTAGGCTGATGTTAGCCGAAATATATCATATCTGTATTGGATATTATATCCGACCAGTAATTACAAAGGAGGTGCTGCCGAAAATTTTAAGAAATAAGGAAATAATTTGATTAATCGGCTTTTGTAAGATGGATGTTATGTAAATTGAGGATTTATTAAACTGGGACCGTTACAGTTGGTATCAGAGCACAGGATATAGAAAGAGGATAGATTTAGAGCGAATAGTAGAAGAGGATTGGATTGTTGGGGGCTGATTTTTGGATTGATTTGCATGTTTATGCCTTGTATGTATGTGAAAACATTGTTTGACTTGGTTGGTTTAAGGGGGGTAAGGGTTCTTACGTGTATGACTAATCCTGAAGCGCGGGATATTTGATCACTGCCTTATGTTCGGATTATGATACCCACATGTCATAATTCGGATGTGTTCGGCTGAGGGTGTGGGCCCTCAGTACGAGCTGCTAGTGGTATGGGACACTGGAGTAAGGAAATGATTAAAATATCAAGCGAGTTAAGATTAAGTCGGATCGTAAGAATATAGTATAGGAAATTGTTCATGAGATACTAAATTCTCGAGGAAAAGGATCGAAAGGGGTATTTTATGGAAGTAAGAATTTGAAGTATATAAGAGAAATGCAAAGTTTTATGCTTACTCACTACAGGTAGCAAGTTTCGAGGACGAAACTTTTGTAAGGAGGGTAGAATGTAACACCCCAAATTTTTAAACCCTGATTTAACACTATATTCTTGGATTATTGAGACTATAAAGAACATCAGAATATTTTAATTTGGTTATATTTATGTGAAAATAAATTTGGAAATTTATCAAGGAAATTTGAAATGGATTAATTGGAAGAATTTAAATAAATATGCATGTTATTACATACTTATATATAATGGTGATAATAATTATGGTGATGTATATACATGGGTACAAGTCACACATTTGTATATGACTACAATTCATGCAATATCTAAATATAGAAGAATTTATTTTTTTGTTACTTGTATTAGTGAGAAATGATCTCATATTAGATGGAGGGTTAGGATTGACTTGAGATGAGTGATGGGGAGTAGGTGGAGTAATGGGAGATGAGGACAAGTGGCACTTATGGCATGTATAATATAATTAGGTATTTGTATATATTAGGTAAGTGGGAGAAATAAAGATATTTCTCATAAAAATATTTCCCCTTTTTCCCAAATCCTCTCTCTCCCTCACGCAGACTCCCAAATCCCTCTCTCTCCCTCTCCCTCCCTCTCTATCTCTCTCTCTCTTGCAGGCCGGACGCCGGCAAGACGGCGGGGCCGTGGCCAGGTGTGGCCGCGCGTACCAGGCGCGCGGCCAGGGGCGGCCAGGCGCGGCCAGGCGCGGCCGCGCGCAGCAGCAGGCGCGGCCAGCCGCGGCCAGGGGCGGCCAGGGCCGCGGCGGCGACGGCGGCGGTGACCGGCTAGGGCGGTGGCCGGAGATCGGAAAAATTTATGTGAGTGGGTTTCTCTTTATTCTTTTCTCAATTTTTTCCTTTTTTTTTGGAAAAGCCCTAGATCTGAATCTGTTGTTGGAATAAGATTTTCTCCCTTGCATATTCATGCAATTGTTCCTTATTAATTCATGACTCCTAATGCATGTAGTGATCTAAATTGATTTTAGATTTGTGTAAGTTAATCCAATTTGTAGGCAAGTGATGAGTAGGAGGTTACATGATGGGTTTGTCATGTGGTAACGGGGCTTATCAAATTTCAGATTTAGTGTAAATTTCAACCCTAGAACTCCCAACCTTATACTTTAAGTTGATGGTGATGAAACTTTAATTAAAGGTGTGTGAGACTAAATTTTAAGCAATTTTTATTCTTTCTTAAATTGGGTCGAATTCTTAAATGAATCATGGGCAAATGCATGATGAACCTATTTGTGACAACCCTAACCCTATGTGAAAGCATGATGTGGAAAGAAGGGTTATGGTGTGGGGTTAGTTTAAAGTATATCAAGATGAATACTCTCTTGTAAATTGTATATGGTTCTATCTTGGGAAATCAATCGGAGGTTAGTGTTGGTTATCATTAAGTAAATGAGGTTAAGTCAAAAGGTGGGTGACATCATATCAAAAGTCCTAGTAACGATTGATGTATTGTTATTAGAAGTCAAGATTAATCCAAGCGTGGAATCAATATCATAAATTAGTGGATCGTTATAAATGGGGGAGGTCAAGTTATAGATCACTCCAAACCACTAGTGTAGATGGAGAATCTTGAAGTATTTTACACTTGTGAGTGTTGAATCTCTTGCCACTCCTACATAATAAGTGCAAAAGCAAATCAAAATTTAATCTTGGTCATGTTAGTGTGATATAAGAAAATTTTGCGATATAAATTAAACTATGAAATTTGAAGTGACTTTAAGGGGGTTTTCGATCAATCATGTAGTGATTGAACTATGAATGCTCTTATAAAAATTTCTCGTGATCAAAATCTAAATACCTAAGTTCATGCCTTCCTCATGATTTAATTGAGATGAGGGAATAAGAGGAAAAGTTGAGAAAATGTGTAGTTCAAAGCACTTGGTAATAATAATACTAATCTGTTAAAGCCTGTCCAGATTTGAAACCAGAATCTCGGGGTTCCTTTCGTAAGGATATTTAATAAGGAATAGGTCATGTAATATACCGTTGGAAAGCTAATCGAGTCTACTTTCCAACCGCGCTTACGGTGCCCTAATCAAATGTCTGTGCTGAAAATTATCACTGGAACATGATAACTTGTCGAAAGTGCTAAGTTGCAGAATTTTTAGATGTCTAAGTAATTTTCTGTTTATTTCAGCTTTTCGTGCAACTTAAGTGGTGTCTACTCCAGATAGCAGACTGTCCTTATCTGGCTCATAAAAATATAAGGTACCAATAAATTCGTGTGCAGTTTAGTGCCAAGTGGAATGAGATCCGTACTTTACTATGCATATGATAATTTCTTAGAGATTCCGACACTGGGTTAAAAGTGAAAGATTTGTTACTGTTAAGGAGGTTCGCATTCCTACCTTCAGTTTAAATAAGATATTGTCTATATTCTCATTTCAAAGAAAGGTATAGACTGCTCAAGTCATTAACTTTTCTAAGTTCATCTGAATTTGTTTAAAAGTTGTTTAACATGAGTGTGATACGTTAGTAGATGCCCCTATAACATCGTCATAGTCAACTAAGAATTTTATGAGAATGATTTGTGTTGTATAATATACCTAATATGAATAGTTGGATAGTGCATGAATGGAAATAGATGTTATTACTTAAGTGCTGACCTATTGGAGCACTTATAATTGATAAGCATGTTAAGAATCCGAACTTGGGAATTGTGTTGATATGATTTTGTATGATGTTATATGTGTTAAATGTAGGAAGGGGCCAGCGGGAGCTGGTAGGTGTGAAGACGGGGTATGATGTTATATGTGTTAAATGTAGGAAGGGGCCAGCGGGAGCTGGTAGGTGTGAAGACGGGGTATGATGTTATATGTGTTAAATGTAGGAAGGGGCCAGCGGGAGCTGGTAGGTGTGAAGACGGGTATGATGTTATATGTGTTAAATGTAGGAAGGGGCCAGCGGGAGCTGGTAGGTCTGAAGACGGGGTATGATGTTATGTGTGTTAAATGTAGGAAGGGGCCAGCGGGAGCTGGTAGGTGTGAAGACGGGGTATGAGATGGGTCATGTGTCATGAAATAAGATGTGCTTATTCAAATTGAACAGTGTTCTATGCTTGTCCTTATGCATGACTGTGAAGCTCTGCTTTATTATAAGAGATAATGAAATATTATATGATGGGTGAAAGTGCAAGGGTTAATCCATGCAGTACTTGAATGGTGATATGATATACATGTATTTAAATCCTTACAAATGATTGAAAATTGTAACGCCCCGATTCCACGGATACGGGGACGTCACTGCGACGTATATACGTAGGTCATAAATTGCCCCCACGCATATACGCTAAGCATAAAAGTACAACAAGGATCAGAGTACACGACAAAGCGTGGTATTCATACATATGCCAACACAAGAAGTACACATACAAAGTTATCACAGGATATTATAAAGTATTACACATTACTTGTGTATTACATCATAACCAAGTCCAAAAGAAATATATACAAATATGTATACAAAAAGCTCACAAGTAGAAAGAAGATCTCGTGAGTCAAAAGGTAATTCTGACACGAGGGGACTGGAACTAATCCGCCTGCTCACTAAGGTAAGCTTGGTCCTCTGTGGATGGCTCCACTTCGTTCCAAGCCTCAGAATCTGAATGTGCAAATCCAAGGAGTCAAGACATATAACAATAAACAAAGTATAGCCAAGTGGCTAAGGGACATGAATAAAGAAGGATGAAACAGTTATAAGGAATATCAACTAACAAGTATGAAAAGCATGAAGAAATAAAATCCTAATACAATGAATCTACAGTTAACGTCTTATTATTATTACTTGTCTTACTGTGATATCTAACTATGTGACCCAGCGTCCCAGAGCACATAGATCCATATCCTAGTAAAGCAAGGTTGTTATTGGAAACAGCGGTTGTATCGACGAACTATGTTTACAGTGGGTCCCGTGCATGCCCGGGACCACGGTCCAGGGTGTTCCGTTGCTTGATGACGGAACCAGCCGCAAGGCCTATCAGGAGGGACTTATGTATGCCCTTTGTCATGACTGTATCAGGAAGAGGGAGCAAGCACTCCCCTCGGTCCCCTGGAGGCCCTCAGGTCAGACCGGAAATATAATTGTACAATATACCTAATGCCACTGTAAACACGAACACATATCGATATCCGCTTGTTTCCCCCGACCCATGTGTAAGTTGGTCCATTTTATACAAAAGTCAAGTGCATCATGCTTGGTTTAAGAGATAGCATGATAAAAGGTGATATTCACTATTTAACGAGTCATGAAACGAGAATATGTAATAACAAGTCATGAAGTAACAAGTGGTGAGATCCATCAAGTAACATGTCATGAGGTAGCAGTCATGAAGCACAAGTAACAATAATACATAGCACATGAACCAATGATAAGATCCGAATTCAAGAAAGAAATCAACTAAAACAGATTGCCAGAATTAGTCGACTAATTGGAAGGAGTAGTCGACTAATAACCAGGGTAAGTCGACTAACAGTCTGGACTAGTCGACTAATACTGGGTTCCAGAGAGTTGGTTTTCAGTTCCAGGAGAAGTTAGTCGACTAGGGTTGGAAGGGTAGTCGACTAATAGATACGTAAGTCGACTAACAGGGATTTGTAGTCGACTAATACTGTACAACAGAGAGTCGGGTATCCGTTTCAGGAAAAACTAGTCGACTAATTGGAAATGGTTAGTCGACTAGGGGTCTCAAGTCGACTAATAATTTGGTCTAGTCGACTAAAACTGTGAATCAGAAAAGGTTACGTTTCAATCTAAGGGTTTCTAGTCGACTAGGTTCTAGGTCAAGTCGACTAATCGTGGTCAAAAACAGAACGCAGAACAGAATTCGCTGGTTGTGTTTGATGGTCTAAAAATGTGGTTTTTATGACATATGAACACAAGATAGGAGGATACAAGTATACTAGGAATGAAACAAGTCTTGGTGAGTAAGAATACTCACTTGGAAAGGCTTGATTGAAGCTCTACGAGTCCGGGAAGTTTGTGGTCGTCAAATTGATCCACCGTGATGAAATCGACGAAGAAGGAGACGATCCCAATCCAAGAGTTGTTGTTGAGGTGGAGGTGAAGACCTAGGTGATGCCCTTGAAGTTGGTGGTGGTGGAGTTGAAGAAGATGGTGGAGGTTAGGGTTCTTGGTGAAGGTTAGATGGTGAAGAGAGTGAAAAAGGGAGTAGAAATGTAAAGGGAAGTTTAAATAGGGATTTGATTTTGTGAAGGAGGTGTAATTTAGATAGAAGAGATGGGCTTTATTGCAAAAAGGGGAGGTGAGGTGTCTCCTTTGGCCACACTTGGCCGGCCATGGGAGAGAGAGAAAAAGATGGGCATTTAATGAGGAAGTAGGTGAGGAAGTGTGTGGAGTTGGAATTTTTGGAAAAGATTAGAATTTTGAAAAATGGAAAAACTTGTGGTTGTGGAGAAAAGAAATAAAGGAAAAGGAAAAAGAAAAGAAATATAAAGGAGAAGATATTTTCTCTTGAACTCAAATGAAACTGTTGAATAGACAGATACCCGGGTTAAGGTCAAAGATGTGGAAATCATTTCGGAAAATACCGAAATCGTCCGAAATTCAAGTATCTCGGAACGACTCGAAATAATTACCAAAAATCAATAATAATATATAAAGACCAATAGTGAAATCCGTTTGAAGAAATACTTTATAGTTTTAAAACTAAAAATCCCGGAATCAGTTACCTACCGACTCCGTTGGAATTTTCATAAAATCCTAAAATCCTCAGAAAAAGAATGTAAGTAGAAAATAGGATTCTAAGGAATAATGCCTAAAGGACCATCATGAAATTCCAAACTGTTTGAGAATTAAAAATCCGGGAATCGGTCAGCGGCACTGGCCGATACCGGTTTTGAAGAAATTCAATTTAATTCAAGAAAAATCCAGAAAATCACAGAAAATCTAATATATTGGAAAATAATATTTGAAACTGAAATCGGTCAAATCTAATCACCGAAAAGGCCAAATCGAATAATATACTATAATCGGGTCTTCGGTTCAGACTAGGGCTGACTCCGAATCCACGAATCCAATTCCAAGACAAAACAATCATACAAGGAATTCATAATACAGAATAAATACAGGAAAACAAATCGAAAAATACGATCGAAAATCTGAATACGCAACTAAGTACGTATTCCGGGAACGGGGTATTACAATCCACCCACCTTACAAAAATTGCGTCCTCGCAATTTCATTAAGGGGTGAAATGAACACAAAGGGGACAAAGGCTGGAATAAAGGGCTCATAAAACCAAAACAGGGAATAAGATGAATACAGGAAGGATCAGGATGGAAAATGAAAGAATGACAAGAGAAAATATTCAGAATGATAACCAACTCAAATACAAGATCTGGGGTAGTGGTTACCATGATATCCCTAAGGCTCCTGATCTGGATACTGGTCTTCACACTCTGCTGTATCGCCTGAGGTCTCTGCTGCCATGATGTAACCTTGGCTTCTACTCTGATCTGATCTAGTCCTCATTCCCCTCTGCTGATGATTATATTGTTGAGGTGGAAATGGGGCTCTCGGGTCAACGGGTCCTGGATTCCTCCTCAATGGCGGTGTTGGAAGTGCTGGGGCTGGAAGTGCTGGTCTGACTGGTGCCACATGTCCAAACTTTCTGTACTGGCAATCCCTGAGCGTATGACTCCCTTTCCCACATGCCAAACATAATCCATTGGCCACTCGACAATCCCTCTTATAATGTCCGGGCCTGTGGCAGAAGTTGCATACAATCTGAGACAGAGGAGGTTGGAATGGTCTCTTCATCATCGGGCCATGGGTTGCCCTATCTGCATCCTCCTCATCCATCAACTCAAAAGGCCTCTTCTTGGCCTGGTTCCTCATCTGATTTGCTTGCTTCTTCTCTAGTCCACGCTCCACTTCTCGAGCTATGGTGAGAACTTCAGAATAAGTCTTCAACTGCTGGGGCATTAAGAAAACTTGGATATCCATCTGCAAGCCCTGCTGGAATCTACTTGCTCGCTTCTCCTCATCAGTTACCATGTACGGAGCAAAGCGGCTAAGTCTGAGAAATTCCGCGGCATACTCATCCACGGACTTATCCCGTTGCTGAAGTCTGATGAACTGCTCTTCCATGTCTTTCTGAGCTGTGACAGGGAAGAATCTGCTATAAAAACTCTTGGAGAATGTGTCCCAAGTGACAGGCTTCTCCAGTCTTGCCTCCTCAGCTAGCCACCAAGTTCTAGCTATATCCTTCAATTGAATCTTGGCGACCTCCACTTGGTTTTCCTCTGGGACACGAGCTGCATTCAACAAGTCTGATGTGTCGGTCAACCATTGCTCAGCATCCAAGGGTTTCTCTTCACCCGTGAATATAGCTGGCTGCAGCCGTCTGAAATCTGATATATTCCCCGGCCTCTGTTCCTTTGGAGCTGCCAACTCTTGCCGGAGAAGTTCCGTCTGTTGCTGCTGGTTCTCCGTCATCATCTGGACAACCCTCAGTAGATCCACATTTTCTCCCGCTGCTCCATTTGATGCTTGCCCGGAGTGATTGCGGCCCGACCTCCTCTCCATACTAAGATGGCTAAAGATAACTGGAAGGAGTTGGAAAAATGGAAGGATTTCAGGATATGAAGGAAGGAATCAAGAAGAATTAGATGAATCAAGAAGGACTAGATAACTTTGTACATTGTAGTTGGCATTAGCAAATTACTAGAATTTGCTGCTTGATTGTACTATAGGTGGGAGAGCCTAGGCTCTGATACCATCCTGTAACGCCCCGATTCCACGGATACGGGGACGTCACTGCAACGTATATACGTAGGTCAGAAAGTGCCCCCACGTATATACGCTAAGCATAAAAGTACAAGCAAGGGATCAGAGTACAACACAAAGCGTGGTATACATACACATGCCAACATAAAAGGTACATATACAAGTCATCACAAGATATGATAAACATTACATATTACATATGTCTTTTATCACAACCAAGTCCAAAAGTAAAATATACAATAAGATACCAAAAAGCTCACGAGTAGGATGAAGATCCCGTGAGTCAAAAGAGGAGTCTGGCACGAAGGAAGTAGAGCTAGTCTGCCTGCTCACTAAAGAAAACTCGATCTACTGTGGACAGCTCCACTTCGATCCAAGCTTCAACCTGAACATACAAATCCAAGGGAGTCAGGACCTCCCAACAATGAACAGGCTACAGCCAAATGGCTAAGTGACAAGAGTAGAAAGGTTAGAACACAAGTAAGGCAGATATGAACAAGTGAATCATAAAACAGGAGATCCAGGTTAAAACTGATTATAAGCAAGATTGATTGTATACGCTTAAGTCACGGTCCCATGAGACTAATACATCGAAGGAATAATCCAAACAAGGAAACCCTCATCTATATACCTTTATCTCATGCCACAGAAATCCAAGCGTATAGAATCAGAGTTGCAAATCAGATGAAAGTCAAACAGGAATACATAACATGAATACTAAGAATCATAACCAGAGACATAACTGGAATAACGGGAATCATAATAAGTATCACAACTGGAAACATAACTGGGATCATGACTGGAATATCAAGAATTATAATAAGATCCATAACGGTTATCAATTATTATTATAACTCGTCTAACCCATATATCTAGGTATGTGTCTCGGTATCGATCCCAACCCACATACGTCCATATATAAGAAAGTCGAGGGTTGTTATCGGAAGCTGATGGAGAACTGATATAGCTTCTTATAGTAGTTCCCATACACCTGGGACCAGTTTTGGAGGCCCAAAGTCCCCCTAACAGTAATCTGTGGGCCCAAAGTCCCACTAACAGTACCGCCAATATGTCATATTCCCATACTATAAGCAAGATATCATTCCGGCATCCATCACTTCCTCCCATACCCATACAAGTTGTAGCTTATTAAGATTATCAGGTTACAGGAATAAACAGTCATAACAGTGATAGCCCTACAGATTCAAGAGGTGGCCCCCACAGATTCAAGAGGTGGCCCCCACCGTGATGTGTGGCACTTTGTTCCATGTGGCACTTTGTTCTGAGGGGGGTGGATTCTAGAGGTGGCCCCCACCGAGTATGGTGTGGCACTTAGTTCCATAAAACAAGACAGGATTCCCGTAAACATAATAATTACAAAGTCAGGTGTATCATGCTTGGTTTTAAAAGATAGCATGACAAGGTGGTGATATATCACAAGCAATAAAACATAACAATAGATTGATAATAGGCCGGGTCAGTCATGACATAACAATAGGGTCTAGCAAAGTAGTGGCATGTCAGGTGATATACATGTGTTAAAAGGAAACGGGTAGCTGACAGGTCTGAATTATGGCAAGGTAAGTGGAAGCATAGAAGCAATGCAGAGTTCAACGACCTCGAAGGGTCTGCCACGCATGGTATACGATAAAGGAGTAAGAATATCACAAGCAGGGTACAAGTATAAGAATGAAATAAGCAGTTGCATGGCAATACATAAACATAGAAATATGAAGTAACTAGAGGTTATATACTTCAAGTAATAGGTCATGAAGTACAATATACAAACATATAACCGAAGCATAAGATCCAAATTTAAGATAGTAATTAACTGTAACAGACAGCCAAAGTTAGTCGACTAAGGTCAAGGGAGTAGTCGACTAATAGAAGGGTTAGTCGACTAACAGTAGGGTCTAGTCGACTAAAACTGTGTAACAGAGAGTTGGGTTTCTGATTCAGGAAATGTTAGTCGACTAGGTTAGAAGGGGTAGTCGACTAATAGAAGGGTCAAGTCGACTAACAGACACTTAAGTCGACTAAATCTGTGAAACAGAGAGTTGGGTTTGGTTTCAGGAAAAGGGTAGTCGACTAGGGTAAAAAGTATAGTCGACTAATAGGGATCTATAGTCGACTAATAAATAAGATGAGTCGACTAAAACTGTGAATCAGAAAAGGTTACGTTTCAATCTAAGGGTTTCTAGTCGACTAGGTTCTAGGTCAAGTCGACTAATCGTGGTCAAAAACAGAACGCAGACCAATAGTGAAATCCGTTTGAAGAAATACTTTATAGTTTTAAAACTAAAAATCCCGGAATCAGTTACCTACCGACTCCGTTGGAATTTTCATAAAATCCTAAAATCCTCAGAAAAAGAATGTAAGTAGAAAATAGGATTCTAAGGAATAATGCCTAAAGGACCATCATGAAATTCCAAACTGTTTGAGAATTAAAAATCCGGGAATCGGTCAGCGGCACTGACCGATACCGGTTTTGAAGAAATTCAATTTAATTCAAGAAAAATTCAGAAAATCACAGAAAATCTAATATATTGGAAAATAATATTTGAAACTGAAATCGGTCAAATCTAATCACCGGAAAGGCCAAATCGAATAATATACTATAATCGGGTCTTCGGTTCAGACTAGGGCTGACTCCGAATCCACGAATCCAATTCCAAGACAAAACAATCATACAAGGAATTCATAATACAGAATAAATACAGGAAAACAAATCGAAAAATACGATCGAAAATCTGAATACGCAACTAAGTACGTATTCCGGGAACGGGGTATTACAAAAATGAATGGTTATGTGTGATACAAATGTGTATGTGTGTGTATGTGACACTGGGGGTATGAGGGTTGTGTCATCGTATATGACATGAAACCATCAGAATACAAGTCCAACTGATTTAAATGAATACCATATATATTGGGTGAAAGCGGGTATGTGAATCCGTGCATTTATTGAAGTGTGATGCGTTATTGCATTATGAGATATATATAGGATTGTATGTTATAAAATTTTGGTTCGTGATGCAAGTGTTGTTTGATTGCATAAACTAGGTTTATGGCATAACTCTGGTGGTTAGTATATTATAGCGTGGAGTGCAAGGCACGTGAGTAATACATTCTATGTGTACATAAAGGAGAGAGCTTGTTCTTATAACTCTTAGACTCTATCACATATAAAGATGAAAATCCAAGAAAGCAATCGGGGAGTACAATCATAAGAATCTGATCATCTTCAGAATTTAAGAGACCGGGGTCTTGATTTTTAAATTATGGGACGTCACTGTTTCTTCATCTTCTTACTGTTTCAGATTCCTTTTATTACGTGTATATTCATATTCTTGTTGAGATATTATCTTTTCTTGATTATTCCTACCTCACTCACTGAGCTGTCGAGCTCACCCTCCCACAGACTAATATGTTGCAGGTTGCTTGGAGGCAGGGGTCAGGGTTATGCTGCGTAGGGTTCGTTCCGAGTCTATCCAACTCTTGTATCTTGGAACGCTTGGGTTTTGTGAATGATACATGTGGGTCGTGAGATAGACTATAAATCTTGTATATATATATATATATTTGGAGAACCTTGTAGTAGTTTCCTTTCAAGTTGACATTCGAGATACCTTGTATTTGGTTGTAGTAATAAGATGTATATTTATCAACATGATCCCATGTTAAGTTGAAAGTTATCATTTCTGAGACTCTATGGATGAATATAAAGAAACTCTAGAATTCATATTGATATGTTTCTTCATAAGTAGGCTGATGTTAGCCGAAATATATCATATCTGTATTGGATATTATATCCGACCAGTAATTACAAAGGAGGTGCTGCCGAAAATTTTAAGAAATAAGGAAATAATTTGATTAATCGGCTTTTGTAAGATGGATGTTATGTAAATTGAGGATTTATTAAACTGGGACCGTTACATATGTAAAATTGAAAATTAAGGGTGTGTCCTTAGGGTACCGAGATTTTTTTTTGCGCGCGTTTAGAGGAAAGTCATGCCCACACGCACGCGCCCGCAGCCACCACCTGCCCGTCCCATCCCGGCGCGGGTACGTTGTCAAGTCCTTTTTGGACTGGGTCGGACCACAAACCGCCTGCTTCATTTTTTGAAGTGGGTGTAGGCATACATATGCCCAATCCGAAGTGGCTGCCCCGCCCAATGGGCAAAACGATTCTCTGAACCATTGTTGTGATGGTTCTTTCTAAACCGTTAGAACCGCTGAACAGTTTGACGATTTTGTCTGAACCGTTAACCATTATAACAGTTCAGACAGAACCATTGTAACTACTCATTTTCTGTCCCTATAGATAGCAGGGAAAGCTTTTTATTTAAAACATACTGCAAAAGAGAGAAAAAAAAACTCAAACTCTCTTCCCACTTCTCGCCTCTGAATATTTCCACTAAATTTTAAGACAAATTATATGTTCGAACTTTATCACGGTTCGAATTTTTTCATCTTCCAATTAGTAAAAAGTATGGGTCAATTTTTAGATCGACTGTAAGAGAATGTGCAATGTGCTTTACAAATATCGTGAAGGAGTTTTGTATATTGAGAGACCAATGTCCATTATCCTGTAGGCACAGTAATGGGAGACATAATTATCTTAAGGAGATTCGCTTTACGCGTATCTCACTCTATATTCTGTATATTTGAACTAACGTTTTTATTGCAAGAATTATCGTTCAATTATTTATCTTGAATAAATAATTATAGTATTATTATTAATACGAGACTGGTTAATTACCAATCCAATTGGTGTTAAAAAGGGATTTGAAAGGTGGTTTTTAAATTAAGGAACATTCTATCGAACAGAAAACCCCCCATCTGTTATCTCCAACCTAACCAATTAGACTGGTTTTTCTTGATTGGTTATCAGAAAATTAACATCTTAAGACAATTACGATGTATTAAAGTTGCTAACTTCTAATCTGTTTAGATTGCAAAAATGTCTAATACTAATCAAGAAGATAGTACCAGTAGGGCATTGAATGTGTCAATCAGACTACGGTGGCTGCTCTTCCTCCTAATCCAAAATCGGAGAAGCCAGAAAATTTTAATGGCACATAGTTTAAGAGGTGGCAACAGAAGATGCTCTTCCCTCTGACCACTATGCATCTGGCCAAGTTTCTACAAGAAGATACACAGAAACCCGACAGTGATCGGGAGTCTGTCCTTGCAGTCGATGCATAGACATAAGATGACTTCGTTTGCGGAAATTATATTCTTAATGAACTGGTTGATTCTCTCTACAATGTCTGCAGTTCCATCCCAATGACAAAGAAGTTATGGGTAAGTCTATACAAAGAAGTACAAAATCGAGGATGTCGGTACTAAGAAGTTCATCATAGGATGATTTTTTGAGTATAAGATGGTGGCTAGTAAGACTGTAATCAGTCAAGTGCAAGAGTTTCAACTCATCCTCCATGAGATTGAGGCTGACGGTATGTTCTTCCTGAAACCTTTTAGGTTGCTACTATTGTGGAAAAACTTTCACTTGCTTGGAGAGATTTCAAGAACTACCTGAAACACAAGCACAAGGAGCTGAAGTTGAAATGTCTCAATGTGAGGCTCTATAAAGCTCAGGATTGAGAAGCACAATCAGAAATCCGAGAAGAGGAGTAAAAGAACTCCTATGAGACTAAGGCAAATGTGATCGAAGACTCAAAGGGAAAAGTGTCTACTTCCAACTGCTTGAAGCGGAAGAAGACTGCTCTGGGGTACAGGGGCAAGGACCAAGAAGGAAAGAACAAGCGCTTCAAGGGAAATTGCTACAACTGCAACAAGAAAGGACACAAGGCGAATAAATATCACAGTCATCCTAAGAAGAACAAGAAGGGCCAGCCATATGCAAATATGACCAACCATGCATCGCCAAGCAAATCTGCAATGGTCGCCAAGCTTTTCTGCAGTGGTGTCAGAAGTGAATCGGACAACTAACAATAAGAATTGGTGGGTAGACACAAGGGCTACCCAAGGCATCTGCTCCAAAAAATGTTGTTCGCTGAATAAAAAAACTAGAGCATGATGAGCAATTGTTCATGGAAACTCGGTCGTCTCCTAGGTTGAGGGAAAGGGCAAGATCATATGAAGTAAACTTCTAGAAGAAACATTGAACGAAGTGCTACACGTTCCAGATATCCGCAAGAACCTGATATCTGGATCAATCTTTAGTAAGAAGGGCTTTAGAATGGTTTTTAAATCTGATAAATTTGTACTTAATAAGGGTGGGGTGTATGTGGTTAAGGGTTACCTTGTTGATGGCTTTCTTAAGGCTAATGTTATTGTTGTGAACAAAAATTCTATGTACCTATATTCGAAACACATCAATAGAGAAAATTCTTTTATTTATTTGCTTAAGTCTCAGATATTGTGGCAAGCTAGATTAGAACATGTAAATTACAAGTCTTTATAAAACTTGTCAAATTTAGAATATATTTTTAAACTTGAAAGAAATTCGCAAATATGACATATGTGTTGATGCCAAGTTCACGAAACATACTTTTCATTCAATTGAATGAAATGAACCTTTAGGGTTAATTCATAGATTTGTGCGACTTGAAATTTGCACCAACAAGAGGTGAAAAAAAGTATTTTTATACTCTTATTGATGATTGTACAAGATATTATTACGTGTATCTTCTAAACAATAAAAATGAGACAATAAGTATGTTTATAACATACAAAGCCGATGTTGAGAATCAACTCAAAAAGAATATAAGGATTCTAAAATTTGATCGAGGCGGAGAATATGAATCAAATGAATTCACTGCGTTATGTGCTAATTTTGGTATAATTCACCAAACCACCACACCCGACACTTCTCAGCAGAATGAAATTGCTGAAAGAAAAAACAAAACTTTAAAAGAGATGGTCAATTTCATACTCGTAAGTTATGATGCACCGCAGAACATGTAAGGAAAGCTCTGTTAATCGCAAACTATATTCTAAGTAGAGTAACTCATAAGAAACTTGCCCTAATTCCATTTGAATTAGGCATGGAAGGCCTCCTTCCTGCCATTACCTCAAAATGTGGGGGTGTTTTGCAAAAGTGCCAGATAATTACCTAAGAAGAGCGAGCCTGAAACATTTAAAGAGACAATGTCTACCTTAGAAGCACAAATTTGAAAAAAAAAAAAAAAGAAAAGAAAAACTATAAACAACAAAGTAAAATCCATCCTAAGCACTCATACTTGAAAATTGGTAAACTTGCCCAACTCAGAGTGACTGCCCTGCCCAACGGGCAAAATGGTTCTCTGAACCGTTGTTGTGATGGTTCTATCTGAACCGTTACAACCGCTAATCAGTTATAATGATTTTGTCCGAATTGTTATAACAGTTCGAACAGAACCATTGTACCCACTCATTTTCTCAAGGAGATGGTAACAGGGAACGTAATTATCTTAACAATAGGCATGGTAACAGGGGACGTAATTGTCTTAAAAAGATTCGCGTTACGCGTACCTTACTCCGTATTTTGTATATTTGAACTAACATTCTTATTACTCGAACTAACATTGAATTATTTATCTTGAATAAATAATTATAGTATTATTATTAATACGAGACTGACTAAATACCAATTCAATTGATGTTTAAGGAAGAGATTTGAATGGTAGATCTTAAATTAAGGAACGTTTTATCGAATGAAAAACCTCCCATCGATTATCACCGACCTGATCAATTAGACCTGTTGCTCTTGATTTGTTATCAGAAAATTAACAAAATTATCATATAAATTATAAAATTAAGTTATTCAGTATCTTCTATCAAGATATAAAAACTAGTTAGCCATAATCTATTATTTTATATATGCATATATCAGTTATGTTGTAGCAATCTGGTAATTTTGGAATAAGAGATATTTAAGAATTCTTCAAAATAGGATGGAATCTAATTACATATTTTGTTCATTTTAAAGTAATGAATCTTGTTTGGAAAGTCCCTAACTTATGTTAGGAGAACGGATATTACCACCCGCAAATAATGAAGACACCCATCAAAAATTTACAAGTATGCCATTATTTTTCTGGCACAGGTAACCTCGTGGAAAAATCTAAAATGCCCTTATCCTCTTTCCTACCTCTTCTTCCTTCCCGGCGAACGGCGACGAGCCCCGCCGACGCTCCCCCTCCTTCCTCGCTTTCCCCTTCCTCCCCCTCCTTCGCCAGTCGACGATCCCCTGCTCCCCCTCCCCTCTCCTTCCCTCACCTTGCTCTATTCGTCTGACGTTCGGTCGAACAGATAAGCTTTGCTCAGCCACAAACTGTTTGGCCTGATGTGGCCGAATAAAACTTTGTATGCTCGGCCATGTCGGGTCGAACAGAGCTTATATATTTGATCAGACACCTGCAGAATAACAGAGCGAGGGGAGGAGAGGGTGTCGACATAGGGGGTGCAGGAAGGGATTTGGGGAGGGGGGAGTCGGGCAAAGGGCAAGAAGGGCGTTCGTCTGGGAAGGGGGAGTAGGGGGTCGTCAGGGGAGGGGGGAGGATGGGGGTCGCTGGGGAAGGTATAGATGGAGGAAGGAGGGAGAGGGGCATTTTGATCATTTTTAAAAAAATTGACGGGTGCCTTGATAACTTTGGTGGGTGGCTTAATCTGGTGGATGTCTTAGTCAATCTGGCGGGTGGCAATATCCGTGCTCTTAGGTTACAAGGAGACTACAAAGAGAGAAAATATATGTGCTCTTAAGTTACAAGGAGACTACAGAGGAGGGGGGGAGGGGGGGTGGTGGGCACAAAAAAAAAAGAAAAAGAAAAAAAACTAATTTGGGAGGAAAAAGCTCCTTGAGGAGAAATAACTATCTTAAAGGGAGAGATTATTGCCTAAATTTGTCCTCATATTACACGCATGGATTGCGAGTCTCCCCGCCGCTGCCAACCTCTAAACAATATGAGCTCGAGTCATCTAAATCCTCTTCTTGTGTAAATGGATCTCAACGAGGCTCTACAAAGCACGATCAGCCTTCATGCATTGTGAACGCAAGTCATTGTACAATAAGCTTGTTGTCGACAAAATAAAACCACAACAAGTTAGGGTGTTTTCCGTTTACTCTCTCAAACCTTAAAATAAAGTTTATTATTTGTGGATATCTACATAAATCACCAATAACCCATGCACAATATCATAAGCAATTGTAAGCATGCATGTTCAAGCGCGTTAGAATTCAAATTAAATTTGCGCGGTTGGGGAATGGATATTTCCACCCCAAAAAGTGATGATGGCACCTCAGTGATTAAAGAACCCGCAAATATAATGAAAGCACGCTCAAAAAAAATCAAAAAAACAACTAAATTACCCTCTTCTTCTTCCTCCCTCCCTCTCCGGCCTCCCCCCACTCCCCTTCCCCTCCTCCTCCCACTCCCCTCCCCAGCCTCCCCCCGCTCCCCATCCCCTCCACCCCCGGCATCCCCCCTACCCCCCCCCCCCCCCGTTTAGACCTGTCAACGGGTCGGGTTCGGGTTCGGGTCCTACCAGACCCGGACCCGATTACTATAGGATGTACCATACCCGACCCGTTTACCCGCGGGTATAGAACCTAGGTTCCCATACTCGGACCCGTGGGTTCGCGGGTCTGGACCCGTTTACCCGGACCCGTGGGTTATGGTGTTTCCTATCTGTAAGTTAGGAGAAGTCATGGCTATCACACAAAAATGTTTGACAAGTGGCATTTGGAGAAGACAATGCATACCCTAGTTATTCTTCCCCATTACTAATCCAGTTGGCAAACATTAATTAGCTGACATGAGCTATATATGGTGTTTCCTATCTATATGGTGTTCCCATTTACTAATCGGGTAAACGGGCAAACGGGTATGGTCCATGTAAAATCATACCCGACCCATTTACTAATCGGATAAACGGGCAAACGGGTATTCGGGTTCGGGTCCAGAACTGAGTTTCCCATACCCGTCTAAACGGGTCGGGTCCAGGTCGGGTCCGGGTCCAGACCCGACCCGTTGACAGGCCTACCCCGTTTCCCTAAGTCTAGCCTGTTCAGCCAGACCTGGGGGGCGATGGGGTTGGGGAAGGGGGGGGGGAGATTTGGGGTTGACGTCGAGAAGGGAGATCAAGCAGAGTGGGAAGTCCGGGGAGGGGAAGCAAAGGTGGAGAGGGGGAGGGGGGATGAGGAAGAAATAAAAGGGAATTTTGGAATTTTCACCAAGAGTGAAAATATCAAAAAAAATAATAGCACACTTGTAAGAATTTGTGGGGTGCCATCATCACTTTTTGGGAGGAAATATCCGCTCCCAAGGATCTAGAATACCTTATGCCTTCTTTGGTCCGAAGAATTGGGAGAGTAGAGTTTGGGGTTTTAAAAGAGAAGAGTTGAAAAGAATTGAAAGTTAAAATTATTAACTCTTACACCAATTTGAAATTGGTGCAAGGGTTAAGCACTTGCCCTCCAAAAATAAGAGGCAAAAGTGTATTTTTTTTTTTTTTTCAAAAATCCCAAGTTTACTTTTGATAAGCCACATTACAATTACTCTTTAATTTTTTCCAAAATTTGAGTGTTTGCAAGAGACAGCAAGAGTTAGAGCCCAACTCTGGCTACCCCTTGTTGCCAAACAAGGCCTTGATTATATAATCCTTTATGTTCACAGTCTATGTCGCATCTCCTGGTTGACAAGGTCCGCTCGTCAACCTTATATTGAGCACGGGCAGATCAGGTTGACGACAGATTTGAGAGGGCAATCTGAGACTTTAACAAGATAGGCGAAGGATCGCGAATCGACGAGAGTGCCGAAGGATTTGAGAGTACACGACGGAGGACGAGCGACATACAGGCAAGCAGATCTGGATCTGGATGAACCGTTGTTTTGATGCAAGATGACTTGACAAGTTTGATGTGGGTACTGGGTAGACTCGGATCATATTGGTAACTCGAAGAGCCAAAAGTTTTGGGAAGAAAAACATAAAAAAAAAAAAGAAGAAGAAGAAGAAAGACTGGCGTGGGGGTGGGGTGGGGTTGGGGGGGGGGGGGTGCGGGGGGGGGGGTGGGGAGAGCGGACCTTGTCAACCACTCAAATCCTTCGGCACTCTCGTCGATTCGCGATCCTTCGCCTATCTTGTTAAAGTCTCAGATTGCCCTCTCAAATCTGTCGTCAACCTGATCTGCCCGTGCTCAATATAAGGTTGACGAGCGGACCTTGTCAACCAGGAGATGCGACATAGACTGTGAACATAAAGGATTATATAATCAAGGCCTTGTTTGGCAACAAGGGGTAGCCAGAGTTGGGCTCTAACTCTTGCTGTCTCTTGCAAACACTCAAATTTTGGAAAAAATTAAAGAGTAATTGTAATGTGGCTTATCAAAAGTAAACTTGGGATTTTTGAAAAAAAAAAAAAATACACTTTTGCCTCTTATTTTTGGAGGGCAAGTGCTTAACCCTTGCACCAATTTCAAATTGGTGTAAGAGTTAATAATTTTAACTTTCAATTCTTTTCAACTCTTCTCTTTTAAAACCCCAAACTCTACTCTCCCAATTCTTCGGACCAAAGAAGGCATAAGGTATTCTAGATCCTTGGGAGCGGATATTTCCTCCCAAAAGTGATGATGGCACCCCACAAATTCTTACAAGTGTGCTATTATTTTTTTTGATATTTTCACTCTTGGTGAAAATTCCAAAATTCCCTTTTATTTCTTCCTCATGTTAAGTTGTAGTAATAAGATGTATATTTATCAACATGATCCCATGTTAAGTTGAAAGTTATCATTTCTGAGACTCTATGGATGAATATAAAGAAACTCTAGAATTCATATTGATATGTTTCTTCATAAGTAGGCTGATGTTAGCCGAAATATATCATATCTGTATTGGATATTATATCCGACCAGTAATTACAAAGGAGGTGCTGCCGAAAATTTTAAGAAATAAGGAAATAATTTGATTAATCGGCTTTTGTAAGATGGATGTTATGTAAATTGAGGATTTATTAAACTGGGACCGTTACATATGTAAAATTGAAAATTAAGGGTGTGTCCTTAGGGTACCGAGATTTTTTTTTGCGCGCGTTTAGAGGAAAGTCATGCCCACACGCACGCGCCCGCAGCCACCACCTGCCCGTCCCATCCCGGCGCGGGTACGTTGTCAAGTCCTTTTTGGACTGGGTCGGACCACAAACCGCCTGCTTCATTTTTTGAAGTGGGTGTAGGCATACATATGCCCAATCCGAAGTGGCTGCCCCGCCCAATGGGCAAAACGATTCTCTGAACCATTGTTGTGATGGTTCTTTCTAAACCGTTAGAACCGCTGAACAGTTTGACGATTTTGTCTGAACCGTTAACCATTATAACAGTTCAGACAGAACCATTGTAACTACTCATTTTCTGTCCCTATAGATAGCAGGGAAAGCTTTTTATTTAAAACATACTGCAAAAGAGAGAAAAAAAAACTCAAACTCTCTTCCCACTTCTCGCCTCTGAATATTTCCACTAAATTTTAAGACAAATTATATGTTCGAACTTTATCACGGTTCGAATTTTTTCATCTTCCAATTAGTAAAAAGTATGGGTCAATTTTTAGATCGACTGTAAGAGAATGTGCAATGTGCTTTACAAATATCGTGAAGGAGTTTTGTATATTGAGAGACCAATGTCCATTATCCTGTAGGCACAGTAATGGGAGACATAATTATCTTAAGGAGATTCGCTTTACGCGTATCTCACTCTATATTCTGTATATTTGAACTAACGTTTTTATTGCAAGAATTATCGTTCAATTATTTATCTTGAATAAATAATTATAGTATTATTATTAATACGAGACTGGTTAATTACCAATCCAATTGGTGTTAAAAAGGGATTTGAAAGGTGGTTTTTAAATTAAGGAACATTCTATCGAACAGAAAACCCCCCATCTGTTATCTCCAACCTAACCAATTAGACTGGTTTTTCTTGATTGGTTATCAGAAAATTAACATCTTAAGACAATTACGATGTATTAAAGTTGCTAACTTCTAATCTGTTTAGATTGCAAAAAATGTCTAATACTAATCAAGAAGATAGTACCAGTAGGGCATTGAATGTGTCAATCAGACTACGGTGGCTGCTCTTCCTCCTAATCCAAATCGGAGAAGCCAGAAAATTTTAATGGCACATAGTTTAAGAGGTGGCAACAGAAGATGCTCTTCCCTCTGACCACTATGCATCTGGCCAAGTTTCTACAAGAAGATACACAGAAACCCGACAGTGATCGGGAGTCTGTCCTTGCAGTCGATGCATAGACATAAGATGACTTCGTTTGCGGAAATTATATTCTTAATGAACTGGTTGATTCTCTCTACAATGTCTGCAGTTCCATCCCAATGACAAAGAAGTTATGGGTAAGTCTATACAAAGAAGTACAAAATCGAGGATGTCGGTACTAAGAAGTTCATCATAGGATGATTTTTTGAGTATAAGATGGTGGCTAGTAAGACTGTAATCAGTCAAGTGCAAGAGTTTCAACTCATCCTCCATGAGATTGAGGCTGACGGTATGTTCTTCCTGAAACCTTTTAGGTTGCTACTATTGTGGAAAAACTTTCACTTGCTTGGAGAGATTTCAAGAACTACCTGAAACACAAGCACAAGGAGCTGAAGTTGAAATGTCTCAATGTGAGGCTCTATAAAGCTCAGGATTGAGAAGCACAATCAGAAATCCGAGAAGAGGAGTAAAAAGAACTCCTATGAGACTAAGGCAAATGTGATCGAAGACTCAAGGGAAAAGTGTCTACTTCCAACTGCTTGAAGCGGAAGAAGACTGCTCTGGGGTACAGGGGCAAGGACCAAGAAGGAAAGAACAAGCGCTTCAAGGGAAATTGCTACAACTGCAACAAGAAAGGACACAAGGCGAATAAATATCACAGTCATCCTAAGAAGAACAAGAAGGGCCAGCCATATGCAAATATGACCAACCATGCATCGCCAAGCAAATCTGCAATGGTCGCCAAGCTTTTCTGCAGTGGTGTCAGAAGTGAATCGGACAACTAACAATAAGAATTGGTGGGTAGACACAAGGGCTACCCAAGGCATCTGCTCCAAAAAATGTTGTTCGCTGAATAAAAAAACTAGAGCATGATGAGCAATTGTTCATGGAAACTCGGTCGTCTCCTAGGTTGAGGGAAAGGGCAAGATCATATGAAGTAAACTTCTAGAAGAAACATTGAACGAAGTGCTACACGTTCCAGATATCCGCAAGAACCTGATATCTGGATCAATCTTTAGTAAGAAGGGCTTTAGAATGGTTTTTAAATCTGATAAATTTGTACTTAATAAGGGTGGGGTGTATGTGGTTAAGGGTTACCTTGTTGATGGCTTTCTTAAGGCTAATGTTATTGTTGTGAACAAAAATTCTATGTACCTATATTCGAAACACATCAATAGAGAAAATTCTTTTATTTATTTGCTTAAGTCTCAGATATTGTGGCAAGCTAGATTAGAACATGTAAATTACAAGTCTTTATAAAACTTGTCAAATTTAGAATATATTTTTAAACTTGAAAGAAATTCGCAAATATGACATATGTGTTGATGCCAAGTTCACGAAACATACTTTTCATTCAATTGAATGAAATGAACCTTTAGGGTTAATTCATAGATTTGTGCGACTTGAAATTTGCACCAACAAGAGGTGAAAAAAAGTATTTTATACTCTTATTGATGATTGTACAAGATATTATT
This sequence comes from Agave tequilana, assembly GCA_038442645.1. Classification (NCBI taxonomy): domain Eukaryota; kingdom Viridiplantae; phylum Streptophyta; class Magnoliopsida; order Asparagales; family Asparagaceae; genus Agave; species Agave tequilana. The sequence goes on along the minus strand of JAVJIF010019365.1, from coordinate 13,252 downwards.
ACGTGTATCTTCTAAACAATAAAAATGAGACAATAAGTATGTTTATAACATACAAAGCCGATGTTGAGAATCAACTCAAAAAGAATATAAGGATTCTAAAATTTGATCGAGGCGGAGAATATGAATCAAATGAATTCACTGCGTTATGTGCTAATTTTGGTATAATTCACCAAACCACCACACCCGACACTTCTCAGCAGAATGAAATTGCTGAAAGAAAAAACAAAACTTTAAAAGAGATGGTCAATTTCATACTCGTAAGTTATGATGCACCGCAGAACATGTAAGGAAAGCTCTGTTAATCGCAAACTATATTCTAAGTAGAGTAACTCATAAGAAACTTGCCCTAATTCCATTTGAATTAGGCATGGAAGGCCTCCTTCCTGCCATTACCTCAAAATGTGGGGGTGTTTTGCAAAAGTGCCAGATAATTACCTAAGAAGAGCGAGCCTGAAACATTTAAAGAGACAATGTCTACCTTAGAAGCACAAATTTGAAAAAAAAAAAAAGAAAAAGAAAAACTATAAACAACAAAGTAAAATCCATCCTAAGCACTCATACTTGAAAATTGGTAAACTTGCCCAACTCAGAGTGACTGCCCTGCCCAACGGGCAAAATGGTTCTCTGAACCGTTGTTGTGATGGTTCTATCTGAACCGTTACAACCGCTAATCAGTTATAATGATTTTGTCCGAATTGTTATAACAGTTCGAACAGAACCATTGTACCCACTCATTTTCTCAAGGAGATGGTAACAGGGAACGTAATTATCTTAACAATAGGCATGGTAACAGGGACGTAATTGTCTTAAAAAGATTCGCGTTACGCGTACCTTACTCCGTATTTTGTATATTTGAACTAACATTCTTATTACTCGAACTAACATTGAATTATTTATCTTGAATAAATAATTATAGTATTATTATTAATACGAGACTGACTAAATACCAATTCAATTGATGTTTAAGGAAGAGATTTGAATGGTAGATCTTAAATTAAGGAACGTTTTATCGAATGAAAAACCTCCCATCGATTATCACCGACCTGATCAATTAGACCTGTTGCTCTTGATTTGTTATCAGAAAATTAACAAAATTATCATATAAATTATAAAAATTAAGTTATTCAGTATCTTCTATCAAGATATAAAAACTAGTTAGCCATAATCTATTATTTTATATATGCATATATCAGTTATGTTGTAGCAATCTGGTAATTTTGGAATAAGAGATATTTAAGAATTCTTCAAAATAGGATGGAATCTAATTACATATTTTGTTCATTTTAAAGTAATGAATCTTGTTTGGAAAGTCCCTAACTTATGTTAGGAGAACGGATATTACCACCCGCAAATAATGAAGACACCCATCAAAATTTACAAGTATGCCATTATTTTTCTGGCACAGGTAACCTCGTGGAAAAATCTAAAATGCCCTTATCCTCTTTCCTACCTCTTCTTCCTTCCCGGCGAACGGCGACGAGCCCCGCCGACGCTCCCCCTCCTTCCTCGCTTTCCCCTTCCTCCCCCTCCTTCGCCAGTCGACGATCCCCTGCTCCCCCTCCCCTCTCCTTCCCTCACCTTGCTCTATTCGTCTGACGTTCGGTCGAACAGATAAGCTTTGCTCAGCCACAAACTGTTTGGCCTGATGTGGCCGAATAAAACTTTGTATGCTCGGCCATGTCGGGTCGAACAGAGCTTATATATTTGATCAGACACCTGCAGAATAACAGAGCGAGGGGAGGAGAGGGTGTCGACATAGGGGTGCAGGAAGGGATTTGGGGAGGGGGGAGTCGGGCAAAGGGCAAGAAGGGCGTTCGTCTGGGAAGGGGGAGTAGGGGTCGTCAGGGGAGGGGGAGGATGGGGGTCGCTGGGGAAGGTATAGATGGAGGAAGAAGGGAGAGGGGCATTTTGATCATTTTTAAAAAAAATTGACGGGTGCCTTGATAACTTTGGTGGGTGGCTTAATCTGGTGGATGTCTTAGTCAATCTGGCGGGTGGCAATATCCGTGCTCTTAGGTTACAAGGAGACTACAAGAGAGAAAATATATGTGCTCTTAAGTTACAAGGAGACTACAGAGGAGGGGGGGGAGGGGGGGGTGGTGGGCACAAAAAAAAAAGAAAAGAAAAAAAAACTAATTTGGGAGGAAAAAGCTCCTTGAGGAGAAATAACTATCTTAAAGGGAGAGATTATTGCCTAAATTTGTCCTCATATTACACGCATGGATTGCGAGTCTCCCCGCCGCTGCCAACCTCTAAACAATATGAGCTCGAGTCATCTAAATCCTCTTCTTGTGTAAATGGATCTCAACGAGGCTCTACAAAGCACGATCAGCCTTCATGCATTGTGAACGCAAGTCATTGTACAATAAGCTTGTTGTCGACAAAATAAAACCGCAACAAGTTAGGGTGTTTTCCGTTTACTCTCTCAAACCTTAAAATAAAGTTTATTATTTGTGGATATCTACATAAAATCACCAATAACCCATGCACAATATCATAAGCAATTGTAAGCATGCATGTTCAAGCGCGTTAGAATTCAAATTAAATTTGCGCGGTTGGGGAATGGATATTTCCACCCCAAAAAGTGATGATGGCACCTCAGTGATTAAAGAACCCGCAAATATAATGAAAGCACGCTCAAAAAAAATCAAAAAACAACTAAATTACCCTCTTCTTCTTCCTCCCTCCCTCTCCGGCCTCCCCCCACTCCCCTTCCCCTCCTCCTCCCACTCCCCTCCCCAGCCTCCCCCCGCTCCCCATCCCCTCCACCCCCGGCATCCCCCCTACCCCCCCCCCCCCCCCCGTTTAGACCTGTCAACGGGTCGGGTTCGGGTTCGGGTCCTACCAGACCCGGACCCGATTACTATAGGATGTACCATACCCGACCCGTTTACCCGCGGGTATAGAACCTAGGTTCCCATACTCGGACCCGTGGGTTCGCGGGTCTGGACCCGTTTACCCGGACCCGTGGGTTATGGTGTTTCCTATCTGTAAGTTAGGAGAAGTCATGGCTATCACACAAAAATGTTTGACAAGTGGCATTTGGAGAAGACAATGCATACCCTAGTTATTCTTCCCCATTACTAATCCAGTTGGCAAACATTAATTAGCTGACATGAGCTATATATGGTGTTTCCTATCTATATGGTGTTCCCATTTACTAATCGGGTAAACGGGCAAACGGGTATGGTCCATGTAAAATCATACCCGACCCATTTACTAATCGGATAAACGGCAAACGGGTATTCGGGTTCGGGTCCAGAACTGAGTTTCCCATACCCGTCTAAACGGGTCGGGTCCAGGTCGGGTCCGGGTCCAGACCCGACCCGTTGACAGGCCTACCCCGTTTCCCTAAGTCTAGCCTGTTCAGCCAGACCTGGGGGGCGATGGGGTTGGGGAAGGGGGGGGGGAGATTTGGGGTTGACGTCGAGAAGGGAGATCAAGCAGAGTGGGAAGTCCGGGAGGGGAAGCAAAGGTGGAGAGGGGGAGGGGGATGAGGAAGAAATAAAAGGGAATTTTGGAATTTTCACCAAGAGTGAAAATATCAAAAAAAATAATAGCACACTTGTAAGAATTTGTGGGGTGCCATCATCACTTTTTGGGAGGAAATATCCGCTCCCAAGGATCTAGAATACCTTATGCCTTCTTTGGTCCGAAGAATTGGGAGAGTAGAGTTTGGGGTTTTAAAAGAGAAGAGTTGAAAAGAATTGAAAGTTAAAATTATTAACTCTTACACCAATTTGAAATTGGTGCAAGGGTTAAGCACTTGCCCTCCAAAAATAAGAGGCAAAAGTGTATTTTTTTTTTTTTCAAAAATCCCAAGTTTACTTTTGATAAGCCACATTACAATTACTCTTTAATTTTTCCAAAATTTGAGTGTTTGCAAGAGACAGCAAGAGTTAGAGCCCAACTCTGGCTACCCCTTGTTGCCAAACAAGGCCTTGATTATATAATCCTTTATGTTCACAGTCTATGTCGCATCTCCTGGTTGACAAGGTCCGCTCGTCAACCTTATATTGAGCACGGGCAGATCAGGTTGACGACAGATTTGAGAGGGCAATCTGAGACTTTAACAAGATAGGCGAAGGATCGCGAATCGACGAGAGTGCCGAAGGATTTGAGAGTACACGACGGAGGACGAGCGACATACAGGCAAGCAGATCTGGATCTGGATGAACCGTTGTTTTGATGCAAGATGACTTGACAAGTTTGATGTGGGTACTGGGTAGACTCGGATCATATTGGTAACTCGAAGAGCCAAAAGTTTTGGGAAGAAAAACATAAAAAAAAAAAAAGAAGAAGAAGAAGAAAACTGGCGTGGGGTGGGGTGGGGTTGGGGGGGGGGGGGGGGGGGGGGGGGGGGGGGGGGGGGGGGGGGGGGGGGGAGAGAGACTGATATCATTATTTAACTAGGCGTACAATACACCCGTATATAAACACAATTACACGATATAAACAGGAATACAAAAGTTTTGATACAATGAAAATGAAACTTCACCTAAGAACAAGGCCTACCTCAAAAGAAAAGACCGTTAAATTAGAACTTTTAATATGGCCTAATATTAGGACCTTAAATTCTTTCCCAAAACAGGCTCATTTGTTTTATTCAACCGCCCACGATACGAGACACAAACCAACAAGTACAGTACTAGAATGCTTATAACTCGAACATGAATTTGTAAACAGAGGGGCTCCAGATCATTCACCCAAGATCAACTAGTAAATGGCGACAGAAAATACCACGTGTGAAAGGATTAGACGGGTGCTCTAAGAGACCTGGAAAACCTCCAGTGGCAGGCACAACAAGCGAGAAAAGGAAACAAAGTTAGCACCCTGCAAGGTTTGGGAGCGGGTTAGCTGCTTCGAGCGAAGGACCGGACGAAGGACCATCCGGTCCTCCGCGTGGTGACGGTCGTCCATCACAGCTGATGAACGGCCCGATAGGGAAAGAGAAAATAAAAACACGTTTTGTGGGGACCCACCACAAAACGCATTCCCCCCCCCCCCCCCCCAACCCCCCCCCCCCCCCCAAAAAAAAAAAAAAAAAAAAAAAAAAAAAAAATCGAGTCATCCATCAGCCATGCTGGACAGCCCATAGCATGCAAAAGACTATCCAGGTCCTTCGGGCGAAGGAGCTAACCTGCTCCCGCAAAGTTTCGCATCCCTGCCTCGCGTGTTTGGCACAGCCATGATACATCTGACAAATGAGAACCTCTGACATGAAGTCCATTTAACTGGCATTTTACATTTTATCACCCCGTTTCCATTGAATCTCGTTCAACACATCTCAGACACCACCAAACCCGACTCACTAACACCTCATGACTCTGACAGACAAGAAGCATAATTTCTCAATCTAAAATCTTGGGCAAATAGAAACTTGCAAGTAACCGGATTAGCAGCTGTAGCTGGTGCTTTCTTTGGAAAATATACATACATACCTTTAGAATGATCAGGAGTGGAACGAAATTATTCAGTTACGCTAGCTCCATGTCTGTTGAATACATCATAATCACCACTATGGATTCAAGTGGCTAGTCCATGAATATACGATCGAACAGGGAGAAGAGAATTACCCTTGACTATATATCTTCTAACCTGGTAAAGTTGGTAATGAAGCAGGAATAATATGCTGAATTATGAATTAAAAGTATTTAGGAATGAAATAATCACCTCCAATCTGCATGCTTGGCACCAGTCAGAAGAATTTTCAATCCAAAATACAGAATTAAATGAAGAAAAAAAAAAAAATACCTTTTTTTTTCTGCGGCAAGTTTCATGGAATATATCCGCAGCAGAAGAAAATACCACAAAGTTCTTTCTAGACCTGATTGAATTCTCTGCTCCCAATAATACATGAATCAATGGAAAATACCATATACCAGCATTAAATTGCTGGAATAGGCCAGTATAAAAGTTTCTGGTTGGTGATTGGGTGGATGGAGGAGTTGAATACCTGGATGCAACATTGCTCATCCATTACAATTGCTTGGATGAAAAGTAAGTTGTTATCGCATGGCAAAACATGATATTAAGAGTGAAGGGAGATGGAGAAGAACAAGAACATATGAAGTCGAAGGTTGGTAAAGCATATCCCAAAACCAAGAAAATTAGAATGAATCCTCTAGTAGTACCAAACTATTACAAGAAAATTAGAAAATCATATCATAAACCCTAGGGAACATTGTGTGGTGGCACATAAATCCATCAAAGAAGTAAGAAATATCAATCAGGAAGGCACAATTTGTTACCATATTCAAGATGATGCAGTTCCAAGACTAGGTATGTTTGATATGCATTCAGATTTCAGTTTCCAAAAATCATTTTCAAGTTCCACCCCCAGATATTAGTCCAACATAATTTGCAAATGGATCGCTTATCCATTTGCACATTGAGCAGGTTTAACCCCATTTCTTAAAAACTTATTGTCCACGACATGCAATAAAGCTTATGCATTTGTGAGTTCACTGAGACAGCATCCCCAACTTGGCAGTGAAGTGTACATTGTGCCCCATAACATAACCAATGAGCTTATTTAGCCAAAGTAATGGATCAGAAACAACCTTCCTATCATTAACTCAGTCTAATGGGAAGGAAATTGTCTTCATTAATCGACACAATTGAAATACTTGGAATCAAAGAAAATTTTGTTTTGCAATCGACAACTCAAAAGCAAAGTTTTACCACTTTTAAGAAAATAAGTGCTTTAAAAAAGAAAAGTTAGATGTTTGGTAATGCATTCCGAAAGGGACTTTCTGAAAAAGCATAAGCCAAAATCCTCGGATTTGGAGAAATAAAAAAATATATATCTTCTCTCAACCGTACAATCAGCAGTCATTCCACAATGATCTCCTATTTTCTCTCCTAGTTTTTCTCTGCCATGATCTATCATGCAGAGTAGCCTCTATTGAATTTTTTTTTTCCTTTGTTTTTCTCTGTATTTTTCACAAATCTTATGTGAACTTTCTCTCTCCTACATTACTTATTATCCAGACTATTCCTAACCTATTATCTCATACATTGATGTTTATTGATATGAACTTAAAATTTTAAACTTACAAAACATCACAAGTCTTCTAAAAGTCCTTTTCTAAAACACACTTCTGAATAGGACTTAATGTATAAGCACAAGTAACTTCAAACACACCCTTAGCATCAAAGGCAGTAATCAAGCGGAGAGAACAAATTTACATGAACAAAGGAGTGATCCTATCCTATAATTAGAGCGTAACAACTGAAAGTTCCAATTTTGGTGAGAACTTTGATTGGAATGCGATACTTTCTAACATCCATGATCAAAACCTTATATGAGCTATTTTATGTCAGGCTGTACTTTGTAGATTCTCGCTTAACTAGCAGCTATGTACAAGAAGCAAATATATATATCCCCCAATATGAGAGAAGCTCTCAACTAAATCCACTTGCTAATATATCTGCAGAAGATAGTTAAAAAAAAAAAAAGCATAAATGCTCACCCATTAGCTTTTTGCAACAAATTACACCTATGATGATGTTAAGTATGAATGGATTCATGGTGAGATAACTATGTCCACAACATAGACCTTCAGCATACCTAAGAGATGCCAGATACAATGGCCCTATAAACTCGACGCAAACTTTTCACAATGAGAAAGATGTTGCTGAAGCTCTTCTGAACCAATTGCCATTAAAATAGCTTCCAAATAATTAACTTGTCGTGGAAAAGATAGAGATTATCTGAGGTATCGATGCAAACATCCAGAGTAGTAATCCCCAAGTAAGCCCTTTTAAGATCTTATGACTGAGTGTAAGATCATTAAAATCAAAAGACAAGGTGAAAAGTTTATGTCATCTGGAGCCTCTGGCAATTTATCTGGGTGGATAAGTCGGAGACATACATCCTATCCTTTTCCTCGCACATAGATGCTTCCTGCCTTTCGCTATGTCGGTTTCATTTTCTTCAAATTTTTTTTTTAAGATTTAGATGTCTGATTTCTGTTAATAAATTTGCAGTATCTCACTTTCTCATAGAATATTCACTAATTTTTCTTTCTTTTCAATTCTTTTTCTTTTAGGCTCACAAACCCAGACAGGGAGTTACATTCAATGAAAGGTACTAGAAAGATCGGCCATAACTAGCTAAACCAGAGTTCTTGACTTGGCACCAAATATACATCGTCTACATATAATGATCAGTTGACCATGCGTTAGTAACTTGTTTATCCTGTGCATTGGATGGTAGTTAGGAGGAAGAAGCTTAATAATTCTATAGAAACTACGAATTGCAATGATGCTTGCTTGGAACATTAGTAACTAGTATATATTATTCTATAATTGATTGTGAAGCTTAGAGCGTAATTTCCAAATATTGGCCAATTCTGATATATTTCAGCAATACGGTGTTGGGTTTGGAGATATCCTCATACGATATTAACCTTAAAATACCGATACAACCGATATTGACGATGTTGGTACTAAAAATCATTGACACTAATACCGAGATTTTAAATTTAAACCATGCTTAAGACGTTTGAATAAATGGAGTTGAAAATTACCACTGAAAATTGGAAACAATAACATGTATAACATAAATTATATAATTTTACAAAAGTGATTGTCATCATTGTTTAATGTATCTTTAAGGTACATATGTTAGTGTATCCTTTGTTTTCAATTAATGCAAATTTCAGAAGTTGTTTTCACTATTTACTTATCCCTTATCGTTTGTGTCATGTTAATGTAACCAAGGGGATTGCAGTACTAATTTGGGAATAATCTAGTAGAAATATGTATAGATTTAGAGGGATTTCCTCGTTGTCCAGCAGCGGTGTTCTCTGGTTGGGTTCTACACGCACCCGAACAACAAAAAGGGGGTTCTAAAGCCTTGAAACCTGCCTGAAATCCAATGGGTTTTTTTTTTTTTTTCTCTTTTTTTCAAAACCGCACGACCTAACCCATCGAAACCTGCACCCGCACCCTAACCCGCAATAAATATAGATGTTTAATTACTATTTATTGTTAATATATTGACACTTGTCACTAATTACTTATCTAAATACATATATCTTCATCCCATGACTTTAATATACTTACAATGAGTAATTTTTAAGTAACAAAACTTAAATCTCAACTTTAGATATATAAACTTTTCTTCAAAAGTGTGGTTAACCACTAGTTTCGTCGCATCACCCCGTCCAACCCATTGGGACCCAGCCCAAAATCCGAACCCGCCTAAAACCTGATCCCTCTAAAAAAACCTGCCCAATTTTTCGGGTTTGGATTTAGAAATGCTCCAAAACCCACCCACCCTCTTACTCCCCTGCTGTCCAGACTCGGAATAGTGCAGAACTGGGAGAGAGAAAAAAGAAAGAATGAAGAAAAAGGACATGGAACTGTCTCCGTAAAACACAAACTCTCAATTCTTCATTGTGATTTTTCACTAACCTTTAGGCTTTATATATACTTATAGATGATAAAACAAGACAAAACCTTTGAGATTCTAAAACCGAATCAATTAGCGCTGATTCAATTAAGACTACAATAGTAACTTTAGACTCTTGGCATCTCATAATCGAGGCAATACAGAGCCCAATTAGCTAACTGGTATTATCGTAATTAAAGATCCTTAGATCTAAGTTAAACAAATATTTAATAATCACCCCTCCACCCCTTCTTTCTTTGAATTACATCACATTTTTTTAAGCTTCTGGTAAGCTTATACCTAAGGGTGGCAAAGATCCATAATGGGAACAAGAAAGAGCTAACATGAGATGCAAAACAAGTGAGGTCAATATATTGTAAACAAGTATCTAATGTACAAATAAGACAGCTGTAGCGTTACTTAGCAGGATAATGAGGGGCACTTCTGTCATGCTCCCGAGTTCTTGAAACTGTACAAAACAAATTTTTGATATGCTAGACGAGTCCAAGAAGGAAATGGTAGCAAAGGAGGAAACCATGCAAGCAATGATGAATGAGGTACATTTTGGTGATGGAAGGCTCATCTAAAGGGAGCGTATGTTTTCTTTGATCATGACCAAAGGTCCATGGAGAAAGTTTGCCACTCAGTCACCAGGAGAACTTGTGAAGGCGAACAAGTGAGAACAATCTACCACTTATAACAAAGTATAGGAAGAAGGCAAGGTCAATACATTGAAGTATATAGCAAATAATTCTATGAAGCCAGAATTTCCCTTTAATGCCTTTAACTCTTTCCTCCTTCCACAAATTGCAAACCATTGGAAAATTTAGAATGTTTTTGTTAGCCCCAACACCTTATGGGTTAGGTGAGACGAGCCTTGATAGGGAGGTTGACTAGGCGAATGAAAAGGCTGAAGTCTTGCCAGACAAATCTAAAGAGGAGGATTAGCCCACATATAAGAAGAATAACAAAGGAAATTGAAGAAGAGAAGCAATAGTGAAGGGATATTGGATCGAGTAGAACAAGGAGAAATTCTGAGAACAAAAACACTAAACCCTAGATAACATGAAGCCATCACACCTTTAAAACAATAAGAAGTCACATCTTATTTTTTATAACCAAACCTTTCTCCCTGAGAAAACCTTAACTAAGCCTTTAATAGGTTACATAACTCGACTCTAGTGTTTTTTTTTTTTTTTTTTTTTTTTTTTTTTTTTTTTTTTTTTTTGTGGTGGGGGGTTGAAGAAATTAGAAGAAACTAATAAACTTCCCTTTCATAATTTAAGGCTACAAAAATAACCTAAAATTGAAGTCCAACTTGAAACTTTCCTAATATGGAAGTCTCATCAGTCAAATTCTGTCAAGAAAACACAAAACCCCTCATACAATCACCATGGTTTCTTCTGACAACCAGGCACCCTAGGGAAACAAAAGGAACTCCCAGTATAGTGGCTATTAGAATAGAACAAATATATTTATTCTACTCTAATATATTGAGGTACACTTGGCTACTTCCTGAAGGATTTGAGAATCTTTCTCACTCAAATTCAATGCTACGATATTCAAATACAAGATCTACTTCATTAAAGTGATCTACATTATTTAAAGTAACTAAAAACTAAAATTTAAGTGTTTTATATTTTTTTTATCCGTGCATCAAGTAGGTACAAAATGGAGAGTCGAAAGTAGCATATTACTTATATATATGACTTAAGACAAACAAATTCTTGATCCGACCATTTAATCATGGTCTAAGCATTTAAAAACCATCACACAATAATTTTTGTTAGATTTAATATTCTACATCATTAAACTAACTAACTCACTGTTAGGTTGTTTATTATGTGCCTACTAGATGTATAAGTAAAAATTATTCAAAACACTTGAATTTTATTTTAAGCACTCTTAACAATGTAGATCAACTCCAATGGAGTGGATCTTCAATTTGAATGGCCTAACATGAACTTGAATGGGAAGGATTCATCTCCATATCCTTCTCAAAGGACCCCAAGTCTATCTCATAATATAGTAGAGTATTGCAAATATATTTATTCTACTCTAATAGTGGCCTACCATCATGCATCTTGTTCTTAAGCAGGCCTACTAATGACGGGTACCACTATCCTGCTAGCAGCCATATCTGAGCAGGCACTAGATTGTTCCAAGCTGCATTTCAAAGAAGGAAGGCGGAAAGCTTCCCCCAATTCTCATAGGATGGATCATGCTAGATGCATGGTCGAATTTACTAATATGTGATGTTTGAAAGAGGTCAGGGTGTACTCGATCAATTGCATGGATGGGTGTCCATAGGCAATGGTTCTTTCCGTAGCATTGGAAGGAATGTGGAATGTGTAATGGAGGCACCCAGGGGATGCTAACTGGACCTTCCTTCCATGTGGTATATCAACCAGAGAACAGGATGGCAGACCTTTCTACCTCCCAATCCTGCCACATCTGAACTCTAAGACCTCAGAGTGGTGGTACGAATCTTAGTGAGATAAAGGTAGAGCTCGTTTTTCAAATCATGGAGTTTGGTTCCACAATAAATTTCATGTTTTCTTTCTTAGATCCTCTTTCTTTCTTGCTCTACCATGTTTTATTTTGCTGATAGTTATTCAAATAAAACATATATACAATAAAATCAGCTTATCTTGAACCTTAAATTTTTTTTTTTGTTTTTTATCTGGATGACCATGCAACTTGAAGTTGTCTATAATACATCAATTAACTCACCTCTACATCACATCCGGAATATGATGTCTTTGCATGATATCTTAAGCACAATAAAGACTTGATTAGAAACATTAGGGTTAAAGAGAAGAAGCCTGTTATTGAACTTTGTCGACCTAAAACATGGTACCTATAAACCTATGATATGTAGGACACTTCTCGCACCCAAAAATTAGCGTATCTGACACACGTAGACACACATATGTATCCATCTATGTCCGACACTTACAAATGCATAAACTATTATTTACTTTGAAAAAAGTACGCATAAGATGAAGTATATTATTTTCTTTGACAATAGTTAATTATTTTGTAGATCATTTTATGAAAATTTAGTTCTTTTGTGTATTAATATTAGTCTAATACATATAATTTTTAGTCAAATATGTATACTTTTATAAGAAATTTGCATATTTAACAGTGCCCTCGTGTCTGGATTTTGAACAATTGTGTGTCCAACACCACGTGTCCGTGTTGGAGTAAGACACTTGTGTCCGCGTTGGAGTAAGACACTTGTGTCCGTGTCTTCAGATCATAGCTATAAACTATAAAGTCCGCACAAATTATTTTGAAATCTGTAAGAATAAGCCAAAAGTCAAAGAAATTCAGGTTGATAGAGATGTCAAGCCATCCATTTACAGTTCTAGTTGCAGTGCACTTTAGGCATATCTCTGGATGAATTCTTCATCAGACCATATTTGTATAAGATTATAATTGAGGACATTGAGTTTATTATCGGCAATCCCAAATATCAACCATCACTAGGACTGGAATTTATCATCTGCTCTAAGATTACCATATGTCTTCTCTTTGATTCTTATCATATGCTCCAAAAATTGAATTTTATGTTTGCATTTCTAAGTACCTTGTGAAACACAATTTTAAAGGCCACATTTGTCAAATGTCTGTTGTTAGCATTGCTTGATATATACATTATTGGCCCACAAGGCCACAACCCATCAGCTTAAGATTTTAGGAGAAATGGTTATCTGACACATATTAGAGCAGTAGGTTTCAAGATATACTGGATACAAAACTCATTCATTAGCAATTTTAGATATATTTATATTCTTAGTTTGGCGGTATTTATTCTGTCTTTCCAAGCAAATTATTGTTGGTTTG